>BRXY01000179.1:2607-62726 GCA_030267945.1 Triparma strigata
GGGGGGGGGGGGGGGGGGGGGGGGGGGATTGAAGGGTAAAGAAAGGAGGTACATTTTATTTTGAACATCAACACCTTAACGTTTTTGCTGTTTTCGCCCGCTTCTCTCATTTCCCTATTTCTCAACATAAGGCCCACTCTTCTTAACCCCCCTCATCGCCAACTTCGCATTACTCTTAATCCCCTCCCAATCCTCCTCCTGAATCAAAATCGGGTCAAACAAAGGCGCAACCAACCCAACCCCCACACAACCGTTATTCAAAAAATCCCCAGTATTCTCCAACCCTACACCGCTCGTAGGGTTCAACCTCAACATGGGCAGAGCAGCGCTTACGGCTTTCATCCACATGTGGTTACCTGCAACGCCGGGGAAGATTTTTTGGATAGGCGCGCCGAGGAGGTAAGCGTTGTACGCTTCGGTAGGGGTGTGGCAGCCTGGGAGGCAGGGGACCCTGACAGAATGAAGAAGAGAGGAAAGACGGTGATGTAAGGGTGTAGGGTTAGGTGTTTGGAACAAGATTAAGTACATTACATCTATTCATTAATTTCGCCCTCCTCTTCCTTCCTTTCCGCCTCTCTTTTCCCTCACCTATTCTCCTTACACCACGTAATAACCTCCGGTATCATAATCGGACTAATAATAAACTCCGCACCAGCGTCAACAGCAGCCTCACAGTCCTTCGTGTTCATGACGGTTCCCATGCCGAATTTTACGTTACCGCCGTAGTCGGAATTGTTTACGAAGTCGGACATGTGGACGAGGGCGTCAGGAGTCGTGAGGGTGAACTCGCAGATCTGGTGGGGGGATCGTAGATGAACGACGGAGTTAGTATTGTTAGAGTTATGAAGAGGCGACCTTTTTTTTTTCGGACGACGATCGGACAACGTAAGACGATCGAGTCAACGTCTATCGTTCATAACCTCCCACAACGTTATAAACAAAACGCTCACCTTAAAACCTCCATCAATAGCCGCAGCCATGGCCTTAGGACACGCTTCACTAGTCGGAGTCCGAAGAACAGCCGTAGCCCTGTGAGTCTTGAACCAATCCAAGACCTCCCTGTACAAGAATAAGGGCGAGGGTGAGGGGCGAGGGGGCGAAGGCGTTAGTTTACCACATCAGTCTACGGGGCTAAAGGTCGGGCGACCCTCCTTCTTGCATTTGTGGAACAGCCCTAAAATAATGCAATAAATACGTCTCCAACGTCATTAAATATTAAACCTCCGCCATTTCCATAAATGTCCACGACTCCTAGACAGCCGTTTACGTAGATAATGTGTGAAAATGATGGGATCAATCGACCACCTCATCCTCACGATCTGCAAGTTCATCAGTACACAAACTGTTCCTCATATATCTGGAGATCGGACACTCACGTGAAACTCTCCTCGGATTTAGCGTAGCTTGACATGCAGCGGGAGATAGAGGTGGAGCGGGAGAGTGTTTTTATGGACGTTAACATTTTTATGAAGGAATTTATCAGTTTTGAGCATTTTTCCATGATTTTTTGCTGGAAAAGCTGTTCCAAAGTTTGCCGGTAATTAAGTCTTTATAAAATGTTGTAGATCGCCTGTTGTTATAGTTTGTTCACATATGTGCTTAACAATATTTGTATAAATAGTATATTAGTTGAGCAGATGCTGATCTCGGAAGACCACATCATGCACTCTCGTGCCCATTTTGGTTTAATGCCACTCCTTTATCGAATCATATACGTCATCATACTATGAACTTTTATATTATCTGAGTACGTATATATTATAAGTGTGAGCTCGTCGAGTGAGACCTGTCGTCGCGCAGTCTAAACAAGTAACATAAACAACAACACAAACTAAATTCGATGACCGCACGAGCCCGAAGACCAACAAAAGGATAACATATACAATAATCATATACAATAATCATTCAACATTCTAACTGCTCACTTCTCCGCAGTTTTTCGAGCATCAGACTGCCTCCTGAGCAACAAACGGTACCCAAACGTCTAATCAATCATGCCTTTCCACCGAATGGGAGGTAAGATGAAAGGCCGAAGAACGCTCCTTCTTCGAGCGACGAATACAGTGCACTATTTTCAAAATACTATAGTGTTTCAACAAATATACGCTCCCGAGGCACTTCACATCTTCCCAAAGCCGCAACACCCCAAACAAACGCTTCTTCCTCAGCTCCACTCCTCCCCTACAACACCACACCCTAACACCACACCCTCCCTCCAACCCTCCCCCCACCCCCCCCACAGTCCACAAAGTCCTGGGCAACGTCCCCCTAGTCGCCAAAGTCCTCGACGCCCCCTACAAACGCATGGTAAAAAACGCCATAAACATAGCCGACCTCCGTTCAATCGCAAAGCTCCGCGCCCACAAAATGGTCTTCGACTACCTCGACGCCGGCGCTGACGACGAGATATCCCTCCGCAGGGGCAAGGACGCCTACTCCGAGCTCGAGATGCACTACCACGTTCTCTCCGGCCTGCAGCCTCCTCTGGACCTTTCGACGAAGGTATTCGGGTGCGATGTTAAACTCCCTTTCTTCGCTTGTCCTACGGCCGGAAACCGCATGTTCCACACCGAAGGTGAAACCGCAGCAGCCAAAGCCGCAGAACACCACGGAACCCTCTACGGCCTCTCCTCCCTCGCCACCACCGGAATCCCCGAGATCGGTGAGATCTGTAAAGGTCCAAAAGTCTTTCAGCTCTATGTGTGGAAGGACCGCGAGCTCGTGAAGGACGTCCTCCAGAAGGCTAAGGAAGGGGGCTTCGACGCGCTGGCGCTTACGGTTGACTTCACGTGGTACGGGAACAGGGAGAGGGATATCAGGAACGGGTTCACTATTCCACCGAACTACACTCCTAAGCAAGGTAAGAGTTATGTTAAGGTGTCGAGACGACGTGTAACGTGAGACGGAGGGGGGGGAGGGGGGTACGAAAAGGGAATGCTGTAAAACACACATCAACTAACGTTCTCAAACCACTCTACAACAATACAAAACAACTAACCATACCCTCCCCTCCCTCCAGTCTGGGAAGCGATCAAAGCCCCCGCGTGGTCCTGGGATTTCCTCGCGAACCCCGCCTACAACTACGCATGCATCAACACTGAAGTCCCCGCGGACTCCCTCGCGGCTTTTGTTAACTCCCAGATCAACCCGGCGTTCGACTGGAAAGACGCGGAATGGCTACTTGGAGAGTGGGGGGGGCCGAGTGCTATTAAGGGTGTCGTCAGGTAAGGCAAGAAGGGTGAAACTTGATATGGTAGGGGAGTTGGACGGTGGTGTTCTGTGCCTGTTATGTAGTAAAAAAAAAGAAAACAAACTTAAAAAATCGTCACCCCCCCCCTAACTCCCCCCCCCTTCCTCTTCAGACCCGACGACGCCGTCCTCGCGAAAGAAACCGGTTTCTCCACAATGTGGGTCTCGAACCACGGCGCCCGTCAACTCGAGACGTCTCCTGCGACGATCGACGTCCTCCCTTCCATCCGCGAGGCCGTAGGACCCGACACCGAAATCATCCTAGACGGAGGTGTTCAGAGGGGGACTGATATTGCTAAGGCTTTAGCTTTAGGAGCCGACGCTGTCGGAGTCGGGAAACCTTACCTGTACGGTTTAGCCGCGGGAGGTTCCGACGGGGTTATCAAGGCACTCGAGATCCTACGCGTCGAACTCGATCGTGCGATGGGACTTCTAGGTACTGGTACTGTCGATGATTTGAAGAAGAGAGGGCCGGGGTTGATCAAGAGGAGGGGAGCTAGTGCGAGGGATTATCCTGATAGGTATGCTTTTGAGAGGGGGTATGGGGGGGGGATTATTTGAGGAAGAGAAGAAAACATCACACCACGCGAGGAAAAGGGAGAGGGGAAGAACAATATTTAGGAAAAGCAGAAACTTGTGCATACGTGTGCATGGTAGCGGAGAGCAGCAGAGCAAAAGGGGAGAGGGGGGGGAGAGAAAAACAATTGACTCAATGGGAAAAAAGGGAACCGAGATGAGTCAAAGCATATTTTTTGGTAATCTAAAGCATCGTGTTGTTGATATTATTAGATAATTCGAGATTCAAGTTTTCGCTTCCGCTGCTGCTCGTTCTACCTTTGATGTAATCTCCCCCCTTCCCCTCTTCAACCCTCTCCATCCACTCTCCCCCCCCTTCTTCTCCCCTCCTCTCAATCCAAGGTCTCTCCTGCCTCATAAAAAGATAGAAAAACATAACCCCAATCGCCATGGAAGAATGCCATACCGCGTGACCTTGAAAAAACGCGTCAGGACTCTCACACCATTCCATATCCTTGTCACGTGATTCTTTAGCTAAATACATTAAACCAGCGGAAACGATTATAAGCCATAGGTCGGTAAATTTTCTGAGCCTTACTTGACGTGAGACGTAGCCGACTACGTAGTTTGAGAAGAGGAGCAGGAAATTTACGCCGGCAAATTGAGGGACGAGAGTGTTGTGATCGCGGGATTCTTCGAAGATGAACTTGAAAGGATACCAGAAAGCGAGGACAACTGTTGAAACACTGACAATGAATATTATTGTCTTAGGGAACTTCCACTTTAAACAGTAGAAATGGTTCACAGTCGCGTAAGGTAATGAGAGCCACACGAGAGTGTACACACTGCATATATCCCACTTCCCGCCTTTCTCTGTCATTCCAGCGTGGAAAACGAAGGCGCCGTAACCTGCCCAGAACAAACCACCGCTTGCGACTAAGACGAACAGGAGGATTACGGGTCCTGAGCCGCCTAATATTAAGTTAGGTGGGAACTTGCTGCTGTAGTCCATGTCCGTGTCCTTGGGTACATCATCAGACCTTCCATGATTGAAGAAAATATAATCCTCAACCCCGAAAGATAATATAACCATCGCGGTGATGACGAACGCGATGTTAGAGTAGGAGTTTGCGTACGAGCGGATGTACTGGTCCATGTGGCAACGTTCGCAGTACCCGGCCTTGCAAGATGATGGACCCCAAAAGTCCTCATCCCAACCTGAGCCTGCGAGGCAGTTGTCAGGGTTACTGCAGTAGCCCCACATTGAGAAGGTGAACACGAGGGATAGTACTATGGCCGCACCGAGAACCCTCCAGAACTTTGGTCTGAAATGGAGCGTCGATGTGGAGCAGAGGAAGAGCTTCGCTAGAGCAAGCATTTTGAACAACAACAAAAAATTGAGTTGAGGGGGAACGGGACAGGTATGCTGGAGGGATATCAGAGGGGATTATTCTGCGAGCGGTGGAAAAATATAATGGCTACGAAGAAAGATGATCAAAGTACTCTCTGCCCCGGTAATAATATATAATAATAATATATATAATATATAATTAATATATATAATATTCATAAACTGGTCATCCTCCAGGAATCTTATATACAGAGGAAACCCTCTCACACAGATGGGGTCCACGCCCGTGATGACTGAGAAGCTCTCCCTTGTGACTGATGGGGACGGCACTTCGAAACCGAGCCTTGTCAAGTAAGTTATTTCTGTCTAGAGTTGCATGGCATGTGGTTACTAGTGCGAGTCATCCGCGCTTGCTTTGATGTCACCAAAAAAACCAGTACAATCTACCTGCAAGTAATTCGCAAAACTTTACACTCACCCACACCTCGCTGCCCCAAAAATTCGCGCTGCAACCCAAACCCAGCATGATGAAGGACGATGCAACATCCTACCTGCTCGAGTACTGGCAGTTCCTCTCTGCCCTCTTCCCCTGCCTCAAAAATTCCAATTCCAACCAAGCCCTCTCGGAGGAATCCGCCCTGATCGACTCTAAAATCTCGAACTTCGACGTCGTCCTGGTCGGCAAAGGAGGCTGCGGTTACTGCAAGCGCGCGAAGGAGACCCTAGCAGGTGAGGCGCAGTCAATCTTCACTGTCGCTTCGCTTACTTACCCCTTCGCTTACTTTTAAAGTCCAACAGGCATCAACACCTTTCACCTTGGACGTTTACCTTATAGCCAACACCAAGACCATATCCCCCGCCGGCGAAAAGGTCGCCCGCCAGAACATAAAGTCCCGCCTGAAAATCTTCGACCTGACCTTTCCGCAAATAATCGTCTCCGGCCAGTACATAGGCGGCGCCGACGACCTCGCCCTCCTCGTAGAATCCGGTAAATTCGACGAACTTGTTCTGAGCTCTAAGCCCGAGACGGCCCCTGACTCTCCTATCCCCTACGAGGGAAGTTTACTCTCCCGCTCTTCCAAGCCTTCCCTCTTCAAAGTCCCCAAAGTCCGCGGAGCCTGGTACCCCGACTGGCCATTCTACTCCTTCCAGTGGGCAATGTATTCCAACCTCGTCCGTTACATCTCCATCCTCCACCTCATAATAATGGGCTTGACCCTCTCCCTAATCGACTCTGCCCCCAACCTAGCCAACGCCCTCATATTCATTTACTTCGTCGACCTGTGCATCTTGATACTCCTCGGTCCTGTCCCTTCCCTATGCGGTACCATATCGACTTACTTCGGCTGGAAGCTCAGGGGAAACGCGACTTCGACTATTCCTTACAAAGTCGTCTTCTCGGCGTACGTCGTTGGGCTCCTGAACGTGATGCTTTACAGGTGCTTCAATGTCGAAGCTGGGGATTTTACTGACGACAAAAGGTGAGAGAAAGAGAACGAACGAAATAAGACCGTGCCCCCGTTTTTGTCGTATCTTTTCTAACTGCATCGACAACAACCTCCTTAGCGTAAGCTACATAAAAACCCGGTACGCTGGCTTTATCGTGAACTCCGGCTTTCTCGCGTACTTTCGCCTCTGACCCGGGTCCCTAGGTGCCGGAGCTATCGTTAAGATAATCGAGTACTCTAGGAATTTGATGTGCGTTAAGAAGGAGAAGAAATAAAAACAATGGAAGAGAGAGGTACGAAGGGAAAGGGCAAGAGAGAGGGTTTTCTTTTTGAATGACGGTTATTAAACCTGACAAAAAAAAAGTACTATGAGGCCCCCCGCCTTTGTTTCATAAAAAAAGGTGACGTTTCTAATGTCAAAAGAATTTTTTAAGCCCATATTCTCCCATGACCTTCCCCTCCTCCTTCTCGAACGTGAATATAGCGTTGACCCTCCGTCCCTTCGCTCTTCATCTATGACTTCTGGGGAGTGACGATGGATGTGCCGTCAAACTACGGCCGGTGGGTGGACGAGAAAGAAAGTGACGGCACGGGGTGGAAGACGTTTAGTTCTGGGCTTGACGACATCTTCAACGCTTGCGATTTTGACCGTTCATACTCCACTTGGGGGGGTTATCTGCTCTGGATGACGTCTTATTTCAGCCTCTGCGTCTGGTCTTCCATACTTCTCGCACTTTTAACATTCGGCGATACCATCGAGGCGGAGAGGGAGAAGAACAAGAGTTCAGCTTCAATTCACGAGAAGCTGCTACTCGCGGAGCAACTCTAATGAGGATGTATTATTTGTAATTTACGAAGAGAATCCAGCCCCGGTTTTGCCCCCCCCTCTACCCTTCGGCGTGAGGAGGCCCCCGAAGGGGCTCGTCTCCACAGCCTTGAAGTCGTCGCCGTCGGGAGGTATACTTCCGCCTCCCTTCAATAGTTTGCAAGCCAACTTGTGCTGATACTTCATGACCGGTTCCGCAACGCAGCGTCCTGTTTGCGTCCAGAAATCTTTAAACCAACCGAGGAAGGGGATGAGACAACAAACTGCGGCGACAGGGCTGAACTTCGAGGCAGCAAAGGGCAGAGCCGACATGAGGAGGATGAGCGAGGCCATCAAGTGCTCCCAAACTCCGAGCACCTGCTTGGTCTGGACAGACAAGAAACGGATCTTGCTGTAGACGTCCGGCAAGTATAAGGAAAGAGAGCTGTATAGGATGAAGCAGAGGAAGATTCCAGACATGGCTTGCCATATCGAGCACGCCAGCAATACGCACTCGAGCCAGTGTAAAACGTGCATCGCTGACGGATTCGACCAAAAAGAGTAAAATTCAGTGTCGCCCGCCCCAAACGTGGCAGACGTGATCTCAACTTGCGTCACCTCGTGTAGAATGCACGGGACGGCGACGGCCAGCGCGAGGGTAAGAATTACCATGCTGTTGCTCAGAAATCCAAGGATTTCGTCGACCATCACGCTGAAAGAGGCCATGAGTCTCTTCATCTCTTCGTCCGATATAGTGCCAGTGCCTTGCCCGTCGATTCTCGCGATTCTTAACAGTATGCCAACACCCTCGTGGCTACCAAGGACCTTGTCATACGTTTTCTCAAAAATAGTCACCCTGTCGTCTGGGAGCTCCGTCCATGGTCGAAGCTTCTCCCTTGCCTCTCGCGCTAGCTCGCAGAGCCCTTCTTTGTCGCTGACGCTGATGTCCGCGTGAAGAGAGGAGGGGTGCATTTGAATGTGGACCTTGGAGGCGCGTCCTTGGGGCCGCGACGGAAACATTGTGATCGAGAGAGGAGCGAGAGAGCGAGAATCAAAAGAACGGTAGTTTGAGGCGAGCAGGTCGGAGGTCGGTTGGAGCGGTAGGGAAACCTGATATATCGACTTAGCTGAAACAGCGAAGCTTGGGAGGTTGAAGCTCCGAGGAGGAAAGGCACGAGGGGGAGGAGGGCAGATTGGACGAGGGGACGTCGAGAGCTTCTGGATTTCAATATTTAATACTGAGGTTCTCTCCAGTTACCAGAGAAAAAGAAAAAAGGGATCATTATCCTCTCCGCTCCGCCTTTCACTTCACGTCCTCATACTACCTCTTCTTCTCCTTCAATGCTCCTCCTCCTCCTCCTCCTCCTCCTCTTCCTTCCCTCTCTCTCCCCCTTCCCCTCCCCTCTCCACAATCATATAACCTCATTATTGAACATCCATAAATTAAATCCTAACTCGAAGAACACGGAAAATTTAATCAAAGCGTTGAATGAAAGCGCAAAGTGTGGGAATGAATTAGGTGAGGAAAGAGAAAGAGAAAGAGAGAGAGAAAGAGAGAAAAGAGAAAGAGTCGACCCATGCGCAGCGTTTCACGCCCAAACCGTATTATCTTCCCCCCTGCTATAACCGTTCACACTAACAATAAATCAACACCTCTCCTTTTCACAAACTCGTTAAATAGACGCTTACGGTTTAACGTGTTTGCTGGTAGATTCAGAACGTTGGGATGAGTCAAAGGAAGTTATGGACTTGTATTTGGAGGAGGTGAGAGTTTGATAAGCTGAACCCGAGAATGAGGTGAAAGAGGAGACCATAAGGGGTCGAAAGCGAGGGATGATTCATACTTTAAAGGGATGGACGATGCTGATAAAACGTTTTGCAGGGAAGGTTGTATAAGCTGTGAACATCTCCGAACACTAAACTGACCGACTTTGATCGTCGCAGCCTAAGGAACTGCCAGAGGAGGCCTTGACTTTTATGAGGTATAAAGTAGGTTAGTTGTTTTGTTGTTTTGGGTTCGTTTCTTGGGTTCGTTTTGGGTTCAACAATTACGAAATCACACACAAGCCTCCTCATCACACACAAGCCTCAAGCAAGCAAATATAATATACAACCCTAACACATGCATTTACACATTTCAACCTTTTTCAGCGTCAGCGACGTGCGACTGGGCTGCTTCTCCTTCCAACCGAGAGAAGTACTACACCCTGATTGAGAAAATTAAGAAGCACCTAGAAAACGCAGTTGAGACGCAGGTGAGCCCTCCCCTCTCCCCCCCGCCCCCCCCCACTCCCCCCCTAGTAACCCTAACACTAACCCTTTCGCAGACCGACCCTCAAATTCAACCCTTCGACGTCCTCCGGATCCCCACAATATCCGAAGCCTTGACAGAGAAAGTCTCCACCCTCCGCTCAAAAATAATAAACCCCGACCCTTCTCCCCCCCCGAAAAAATCCTCTAACAAAATTCCCACCATCGGCTACATCTCCCACGACCTCGAGAAGCCCGGCCACCCCATGCCGTTCTTAATCCGTTCAATATTCGACCACCACACCCTCCCCGTCTCAATCTATTCCATCGACCCTCCCTCCACCTCTCTCTCCCCCTCTGACCCCGCTTTCCCCATAACAACTCACCCCAACTACACCTCCTTCCCCTCCTCCCTCCCCCTCCCCTCCATCCTCCCCAACATAACCTGCGACATCCTAATCGACCTCTCCTCCCTTACCTCAACAAAAGTCTCCACCCTCCTCTCCCTCCGCCCCTCCCCCATCCAAATCTCCTACCTCGGCTACCCCTCCCCACTAAAAAATCCATGGACAGACTACCAAATAACCGACCCCTTCATCCTACCCCCTTCCCCAACCCACCTCTCAATTCCCTCAGGCTACTACGTAAACTCTCACCCTTCCTATTCAATCCCTCGTCGTTCCCCTCCCCCTAAAAATATAACCTTCACCTTCACCAACCTAGGCCGTCCAAATAAATATACCCCAGAAACCTTCGACACCTGGCTCTCAATATTAAACCGTTGTCCAAACTCCGAACTCCATTTACTCTCCACCTCCTCCCTCAGCCGTAAAAATTTAAATACACTAGCAGGTCCATTATCCTCCCGTATAAAATACGTCCCTCTCGTCCCTCAACTAACCCACCTAAACCGTCTCTCAAACTACAACGTCTACCTCGATACGTCACCTTACAATTCTCACACCTTGACGGTCGATGCTTTATGGAGAGGTTGTGTTGTTGTGGGTGTTAGAGGTGAAACGTGGTGTGGGAAGGTTACGGAGAGTTTGGAAGGGGGGGGGGGATTGGTTGGGGAGGATTTTAGTGAGTATGAAGATATTGCTGTTAGGTTGTATGAAGATAGGGAATTTTTTTTTATGCAGAGGGAGAGGATATTGGAGAAATGGGTGACGGCGGAAGTTTGGGTGAAGGAACTCGAGGAGCATCTCGTGAGAATATGGAACGAATATGAGGATCAATGATGACGATAACAAAAGTAAAAGGTTTTTTTTTATCATGTGTTTTCTTTATATTTATTTCATTTCATTCATCTAGGCGTCGACCAAACCTCCTAGCCACTTCAACCATTTCCTCCCCTCCTCATACTCCCCCACCCTCCCCTTCCTAA
This sequence comes from Triparma strigata, assembly GCA_030267945.1. Taxonomy (NCBI): domain Eukaryota; class Bolidophyceae; order Parmales; family Triparmaceae; genus Triparma; species Triparma strigata. The sequence continues at coordinate 13,614 of BRXY01000179.1, forward strand.
TCCCCTCCAAAAACTCCTCCCCCTTCCCTCCCCTCCTACACTCGAGCACATTCCTATTCGTCGCTTCCATATCATCGTTCCCCGCGTAATTAACGTTGAGGATGTATTTCACGTTATCCCCTTCTTCTTCTTCTTCCACCTCGTGGCCAGATATCATGCGGAAGTACCCCGTGATCTCCTTCTCCGTGAGCAGATCACTTAAAGGGTTGACCTTTAAATTCCCTCCAACCTCAACCTCCCCTTCGAAGTCATCGTCTACATTGAACGTCTTCGATTTCCTGATGACGACGTCCTCCTCCTCTTCGCTGTCGCTCTCCTCGACTCTTTCGTTACCACCTTCACACCATATCCACTCTCCCTTAATATCATTCTCCTCCTTACACAGCTTTAAAAACTCGGATTTTGAGGACACGATACCCCTCCATCTAACATCCTTATTAAGTAAACCTTTTAAACCATCACAGTATATATCTGAATAACTTTTTCCTATAATACTAATGTTAACGCTTAAACCTGTAGACACAGTCGTAACTCTGTGGAATACTCCAGGAGGAAAGTACAGAAAATCACCGGAGGAGAGGACGCAGGATACGTCACAACTCTGAGGAGGTTTAAATTCGAAATCTGGGTTGGATAATTTTCCCTAAAGACGAAAGCGAGAGTTCGAGGCGTCAGGTAAGAGAGAGAGTTGTTAGAAAGGCCGTTTGAAGAACGAAAGACAATAAGCAAACACACAGTGCATTATTTGTAACGATCAGTATAACCCAATATAACTGCACTGGCAATGGCAGTGGGCCTTTCGTTTTGACGTCATCTATCGATTCAGTCGGGGAAAGAATAGTATTCATCATTTCGTTACATTTGTTGTTTGTTTCGTCGGAACGGTTTGTCATTTTGTTTTGAGGAGAGAGAAATATGTAAAAGGATCAGTATTACCCAATATAACTGCACTGGCAATGGCAGTGGGCCTTTCGTTTTGACGTCATCTATCGATTCAGTCGGGGAAAGAATGGTGTTCATCATATCCTTTTTTTAATATATATCTACTTTCAAAAACAAACGACAAACCAAAAACAAAACAACAATTTTCACACGCAGACACAAACGCCGAACAACAAAACAATAACAACAACTTACATTGAGTATCTGACCTTCGACAACGCTGACATCGTTAAAATGAGGCGTACAACCTAGTCTAACATTCCTCTCCCCTTTCTTGAAGTCCCACTTTTTACTTCCTGACAATTGGATGGTGAAGTTGTGCTGGAAGTCGTAATGCCAGTTGGTGACGTGGGGGGTGTGACCGTGGAAGGCTTCGAGTTCGGAGTATCCCCAGTTGGGGTTGGAGTTGAAGAGGTTGAGGTCGGAGAGGAACGTTGACTGGAAGAGGGCGGAGAGGGCGGGGGGGCCGCGGCAGTAGGTTGAGTGGGTTGAGGAGAGCTTTGAGGCGGTTTCGGGCTCGACTCGAATGGTGTCGGCGGTGGGGGACTTTGTGGGGAGGAAAATTTGGATTGAGGGAGATGGGGATTCGTGGTAGAGGGACTCGAGGTCGTAGTCGTTTAGGATTGATTTTAGGGAGGATATTAAGTGAAGGGAACAGCCTTTCACGTGGTGGCAGGAGGTGTTGAAGGTTTGGGATTTGAAGTCTGAAGGCAAGAGTAGAGAAGGGACGAGATCCTCCAAGGGAAGGTTTATATCGACGGGCGGAAGAGTGGAGGTCTTCAGAAGGGGGGACTGAGAAGGGGTGCCATTAGTGGAGCCATTTGTGGAGCCATCCGACGTTTTGTTTAGCTTTCGTTTCTTCGGCGGCATATTATATTGATATTATATTGATATAATATAGATATGGTGCGTTTACGGCTTATTTAAAGCGTGTGCCTTGGAGTTGAAATTATACAAAATCAGTGGTCGAATATCAATTTTGTGTTATTGTGCTTTAAAGTTGATCTAAGCCACGTAACGAGACACTTTGATTAATATTTGGAAGACTGATACAAATTGAATGGGCCTAAGGATTATTAGTACGCCAATTAATGAGCTCTGAGCACAGAGCACAGCTGATTTCCACAAGTGAAAAACTGGGATTTCCCAGACTACCTTTGGGCATCATTCATCCAAAATAGACGGTGCGTGGCGATCATATTTCCATGGAGCATCGCATCGCTGTCAGCTGCAGAGCTGAAACATAAAATAATCGACGGTCATCACAATATCGATCATATTTTCCTAACCCAACAAAAACGCAATCCCTTCCGACCGACCACCACTCCCTCCCCATCCTCCCCTTCTCAGCATTCCCCTCCTATCTCAACATACACACACAATGTCAATCGAAGCCGAACGCGAAAAAGCCGGTTTCTGGTTCAGCGAAGAGACCGGCCCCGACTCCTCCATCTCCCTCAAGCTCCACTCCATCCTCTTCTCCGGCTCTTCCCCCTACCAATCCGTCTCAATAATAAAAACCTCCTTCGGCCGCACCCTCGTAACCGACGGCAAGACCCAGTCCTGCGAGAACGACGAAAAGATCTACCACGAGTCCCTCGTCCTTCCCCCCCTCCTAAAACACGGTTCCCCCAAAAAGATCTTCATAGGAGGAGGAGGTGAACTAGCCACAGCCCGAGAATGCCTCCGCATCCCTTCCGTCGAGAAGGTAGTAATGGTCGACATCGACGAGGCCGTCGTTAAAATGTGCATCGAGCACCTCCCCGAATGGGGCGAAGAATGTTGGTCTGACCCTCGTCTTGAAATTATCTACGGCGACGCGTACGAGAACTTTGACAAAATAGAAGAAGACTGGGACGTCATAATAATGGACATAAGCGATCCCATCGAAGCCGGCCCCGGCATAAAACTCTACACCAAGGAATTCTACGATATGGCTAAGAACAAATTATCCCCTGGAGGAGTTTTCGTCACTCAAAGCGGTTGCGGTGCCGTGAACAATTGGGACGATTGTTGGAGTAGTATTCACAAGACCTTGGAAGGTGTCTTCGAGACCGTCGTGCCTTACAGGAGTAACATACCTAGCTTCGCTTGTCCTTGGGCTTTTACGATGGCTTTTGAGGGGCCTTTGGGGGATTTTAAGACTGGGGTTGGGGTGGATGAGATGATTGAGAGGTTGGGGCCTGTTTTTAAGGGGAAGCAGAAGGAGTATGAGTATTATGATGAGGAGACGCATAGGCATATGTTCAGCTTGGAGAAGCAGGTTAGGAAGGGACTTAAGGAGGAGAAGAGGGTCATTACCATGGATAATCCTGTGTTCATGTTTTAGGTGTAGAGGGTTGTCTTGGGGTTTTTTTGTCCTTGCTAGTTTTCGGTGCAGTAGAGCGGGGGAAGAAGGTTTTAAAAAATGGCGATAAGACGCGTCTGGCTTTGTGCGAGTAAACGACCGCCGGGTTCTTATTATTTTTTATATATTTCATCGTCTGACTTTTGAAGTAAAATCAAGGGAAGTATTTCAGAGAACTGGTCCTACAACTCCCACTGAAACGGTCGTCTATATCCTGCTGATCTTTCTTCCTCTGTGCTGGCTCGCGTTGCAGTTCTCCATCTGCGCGAGACGGCCTCTGAAATGACAGTCTGGAACCGAGCACTTTTTGATTATCATTTGACCTTGCCCTGTCTGTGAAGTTGACGATGAGGGAGCGTCTACGGAGGCTGGGAGTGAAGGTGTGTTTGAGTGCCTTCTTTGTTTGTGGTTTTTGAGGTGGCCTGATTGCTTCGCCTTGTATTCACAGCCGACTTCAGTGCAGTGGTGCCATCGAACGTCAATATCATGAACCATCTGTTTGTGTCTTTGGATTTGGCCTGCTGTCTTTGCCTTGTATTTACAGCCGACTTCTGTGCAGGGGTGCCATCGAACGTCAATATCGTGAACATACTGTTTGTGTCGTTTGAGGTGACCTGCTAGCTTTGCCTTATAAGCGCACCCGTCTTGATCGCACCGGTGCCATCGAACGTCAATATCATGAACATTTGCTTTGTGTAGTTTGACGCTGCCTGCTTGCTTTGCCTTGTATTCGCAGCCATCTTGATCGCAAAAAACCAGATCACATCGATCCGACCCTTCATAGAAGCTGTGACACTAGTTTTGTATTGACAGCCCGCTACCCCGCACATCCTTATTATCTTGCCCCATTTATCCCGTTCCACACCCTCGATCTTCTCCCCCCCCCTCTTCTCCGTTGCTGTACCCTCCTCGTCTCTCTCCCCCTCGTCCCACTCCTCCTCTTCCATCACCTCCGTCACCTTCTTCTTCCTCTTCCTCGTCCTCATCCCACTCCTCCTCTTGTCATCATCATCAACTTCTTCCTCCTCCTCCTCCTCCTCTTCAAACACAGTAGGCTTTCTCCTCACAAAGTCTAGACGCTTGTCGTATCTCGTCGTCTTCTTTTTACCCCTTTCCTGCCCTCCTATCATTCCAGTTCCCCTCTCCACCTGCTCGGCGTCATTTTCCCCTGTCGTGTGCTGCTGGGGAGGAGGATTTTGGGGAGGTTTGGGTGGGGTTGAGAGAGTAAGTGGCAGTTCGGGGGTGAATCAAAGGGGTTTATAGCTTGATCATCTGATTTAATCAGCGCCAGCGCGCGTAGATCAGGGGTATGGGGATCAAAACAGCTCACCTTGGGCGCCATCCTTGTTTCTTCTTCTAAACCCCCTTCCTTGATTCTTGACCGATCCTGGGAAATGCACTCCGCAGTGTATACCCTCAAAGTAGATATCTATCCGGAGATGTTCCAAAAACAGCAATTTACGTCCTTCTTCCGTCCGTTTGGTTGGTCCACATAAATTCTGGGGTTGCTGTTATACTGGGATTTTTTTCTTCAGTACTTGAACGCCCCGGCGGCTAGGTGTGAAGTTTAGGAGGCCGTACCGTATTCTCAGTAGGGGAGGGTGGACACCGACAACCCCGCCGATATCCGCGACGTACAACTATATAAAACACTGCACACTCGCAACCCTTTCCGTAAACAATAGTTGTCCACACTCTGCAGTACACAACACAAAGCCATGTCCGCACTAAAGTAGCGAGGATTTTTGTCAGCGGGGATAATTTCAACATGAACGGGTGCTACGGCTACGGCAGCTACTGCTGCACCTGGGATATTTGATCAGTGTTGGAGCCAAGTGGGTCCGACCCTTGCACTGTTGTCGTCCCGCTGTTGCCCATCCATTCCGACGTCCAACTAACTCCTCACCCCGCTCGCTCAATTCCCACCAACCAGCAACAGATCAGATCATCGTCTTCAGTCATGTCCAGCACGTGGCTAAGCTCCTCCTTCTTCTTCCTCGCCCTCTCCCTCAATCTCTCCAGCGTCTTCGTCTCTGCTGGAATAGACATCAGCGGCTTGCACGCGTTGCTCCTCGCTCACCAAAACCACGGCCCCCAACAATGCGTCCCTGATCAATCGCCCGACGATTCGTCCCCCTCTTCTTGCCGCGATGACCTCCGAATGCTAACGCTCGGTCGACAAGGAGTATTCTTAACAGACTCCGACTCCTTCCTCTCGATCTTGAATACCTACAATCTATCCCCCGTCCAATCCGATGCAACCAAAGCCTTCACCACACTAACTTCTTCTGCAGAGACTTTAATCCTCAACCTACCGTTTCGGTATTCGACCGTCGATTCGATAGACGCCTCAAGCTACGAGAAGGCGACATTCATCCACGACATGAACCTCCCTCTCCCTCCTTCCACGCCTCAATTCGATTTCGTTTTCGACGGTGGATTCACCGAACACGTTTACCACGTACCTCAAGTCTATCAGAATATAATCAACCTCCTAAATCCAGGAGGGTTGTTCCTCAGCGTTACAGTGAACAATAATTTCAGCGGTCATGGGTTTTACCAATTCTCGCCGGAGTTCTTCACTCGAACGTTCGTTCCTAAGTATGGGATGGAGTTGTTAGAACTGTATCTCGCTGAAGTAGGGGACGCGCCTGACAAATGGGAAAGGATTGATAAGGATTATAAATACAGAGCGGAGTTTAGATTCAAGGCAAAACCTGGAGAAGAACCCAAACAAACATACATAATTGCGATTGCCCGCAAACTGCCGTTGGAAGTCAAACCTTTCGCTAGTTTGATGACGAACTCCCCGCAGCAACGGAGCTACGAGGAAGAGGATTGGGTCGTCGAGCGGCAGCATTTAATTTTAGTTTAGAAAAGAATCAAAATCGTTTTTAAATACACGTCCTTTCAGTTCTCAACGGGAAGCAATAGGCGTGATTTTTATTGAACAAATAAATATACATCAGCTAACAATACAGACAGTGCCCCTCCCACCGACCTCACTGAGAGTCACTCCCAGTTCAGAATCGCGTATCCCTTTCCCACCCGCACGCCCTGCACGCGCACGTCGCGATGTCGTGCTGCGAAACCACCAACTCTTCCTCCTCCTCCTCCTCCTCCTCCTCCTCCTCTTCGGACGACGACAGGATCTCGATGACCTCCCTCGTCGACGCCTCCTCCTTCCCTCCCCCCCCCTCCTTCTTGACGGGCCCCGCCTGCTGGAACCGCCTGGCCGCCGCCTCCGCCGCGAGCTCCCTGGGCGTCCTCCCCGCCATGTCGTCCTTGATACGCTTCGCGTCGCCCGTCCTCCCGTCGACCATCTTGGCGCCCTTGAGCAGCGGCCGCTTCTTGGCGTTCGCCTCCTCCGCCTTAACGCCGACGGCCTTTGCGACGCCCACGCTCTTGCGCTTCCACTTCTTCTTGACGCCGCACGCGAACTGCTCGTCCGGCAGCTCGATGTCCGCGTCTTGGATGCGCTGGTTGCTGTGCAGGATCTTAGAGGAGTGTTAGAGGAGATTAAGAGGAGAGAGAGGAGGGTCGGCGGTACAGCTATGTGCGCTCCTTGACTACCCACCTCCTTGTCGAGGCCTACCCCGCCTCGCGTGTCCACCACGTTCCCGCTCAGCTGCATGCACAGCCTCCTGTTCTCCCTCATGAGGTCATAGAAAGCTGGCGGGTGGATGTCCTCGAGCCCGATGGAGATGTGCGTGATCTCGTGGATCATGACGCCGAGCAGCGACTTGTAGCTTTTGAGCTGCGTGCAGCGCACGTCCGGCCTCACGCGCACGTTGAGCTGGATGTTGGCGGACGTAGCGTCGGCGTCCGCTCGACCGTTTGTGGTGCAAAGCCCGCCGGCGGTGCGGGACACAGACTCCATCAGCCGCTTCACCCGCCAACCCCTGTAAACCAGCACCGGCGCCACCGCGTCGGCCACGCGCTGTAGCAGCGAACGGACCGCCTCAGAGTCGGGGGCGACCAGAGGTTCAACCGACCACACGCAGCAGTACTTGGCATCGGACAGGTTGTGCGTCTTAGAAGTGTCCCGCTCGCGGGGGGGCGCAGGGGGGGCGGCGGAAGCAGAGGCGCGAGGCGGAAACTGCTCACGGGACAGCTGCCCACTCCGGGAGGGGGAGGAGGAGGAGGTGCTAGTGGCGGTGGCAGCCCACTCGAAGAACTTCTTGCAGCTGCCGTCCCGCTCGCCCCTGGGCTGCGGGCAGGTGTAGAACTGCCGGCCCTTGTTGGTGCCTTCCTTGCGCACCGTGAGTAGGGAGGCGGGGGCGGAGCAGCCGGTGCAGTTCATGGCGGCAGCGCTTAGAAGGTATTCCCTGCTTCCGCAGCCTCGGCGATCGGAGCGGAGGGAGAGAACGAGCAAAAAACGACAATGAGGTCTTCCTATCGCGATCTTCGGCGCGCAGAGAAGCGCGGGTTCCTCGCGAGAGCTCAGAGAAGGTAAATTATTCCGCCTCCACGACAATCCTATTCAACAATTTCTGCAAAAAATCCCTGGTAAATCTTTGCAATGTTCCGCTCACTTACAGCAGTCAGAAGTCTATCGCGTCCGGCGGTCCTTAGGGCTGGTTTTGCCACGGGCCCCTCGGCGAGCGCTACGACCATCAGCGGTAAGTGAACTTCATTAAAATCAGCAATTGCAATACCCGAGGTGGTCGATCGATTCCGACCTCCACTTCAAGCGCGCGACTCTTCAACCCACCCTCGCGGTCTAATCCTTTCTCCCTCTTGAACGCCTCGCAGACGAGATGCTGGAGAAACTGGGCGGTCTATCGACTCAAGGTGAGAAGAAATGTGTAACAAGGTGGCCCTTCCGGAAATGCGGAAAATCTCAACCCTCCTCTCAACCTCCTAACCCCCATCCGCAAAAACCACCCCACACATAATCCTCCAAATTCCCCCAAAAACCAGCCCTCGTCGACGGCCTCTGGGTAATGGGTTGGCCCTGCGCCCAGATAACGGGTTCCCGTCCCCTCCACCCCTCCCACAAAACCTGCGGCCGCGCCGTGACCCTAAACTTCGTCCCCGCCCGTCCCGACATCGCCATGGACAAGCCCCCCGCCGGCGAGAGCCCGGAGTACGAGGCCTTCGAGCTGTGCGGGCCGAAGGATGTGCTTGTTATGTCGAGTGTTGGACCTTGGGAGTCGGTGGGTGGGGATATTAAGTTTTTGAGACTTATGCAGCGCCAGGTGAGGAGACGTTTCATACACCGTGTGAAACCGCGACACTGCTACAAACTACTACTACTACTATACTACTACACCACTACAACAGTTCAAACTAGTCTGGTACACCCTTTCCCTGCCCTTCTGACCCTCGTCCTCTACAGATCGGAGGCCTGGTCACTGACGGCTCCGTCCGCGACACCGACGAAATCATCAACTACGGCTTCCCCACGTTCTGCCACTCCACCACCGCCAAGCAGGGTCCCGCCTCCATGCAGCCCTGGGAAGCCCAGGGCGTCATCTCCTGCGGGGGCGTCGTGGTCCGACCCGGAGACGCCATAATAGGCGACCAGGACGGCGTGGTCGTGGTCCCAGCCGCCAAGGCCGAGACAGTCTACAACATCGCCCACGGCCGCGAGGTCATCGAGGACATCGTCAAGGAGGAGCTGACGAAGAACCCTGGGCCTCCAGGAAAGTTCTACCCCTTCATGAGCGGAAAGATCAAGCACGACAGCCCTCTGGCGAAGCTACTCGCCACCAAGGGTATCACGCCGGAGAACTCGAACCAGTTCGAGGGCACCGCGGACTGGTGAAGAGACAGGCCCTAACAGACACGCGGCCATGTGCGCCGGGAGTTAGGGGACGTGGGAGCAAAGTGAAGTGAAGTAATTGTCGTCACGAGTTCTAATTTTTTAGTTTTGTCAAAGTCAAGTCTGCAACATGAATAGACGAGGAAAAAATTTGACCAATTGCATGTTTAAACATTTATCTTTAACTACGAAAAAATTTGCGTCCAACCCGCACTCTTCTCTCCTCTCTCTCTCCTTCATTAGACCTGCGTTGCGGGCTTCGCCCCCTTCGGAACCGCGACGTTACTGTCCTCCCCCTCCGCCCTAACATCCCCGCACGTCCCGCACCCGACCGCCAGGAAGATGAGCCCCAGAATAACGGTGCAGATGCCTATGATCTCGATGAAGCCGAACGGATCGTAGAAGAGGCTGAAACCCACATACACCATGAAGGCCCCGCGGCCGTGGTAAGGCTTGACGAAGGGGAACCACTTCGAAGCCCAGGCCATGGGCCTGACGGTCTGGGCGATTAGGAGGCCGAAGAGGACCTGGGATATGGCCAGGACGAAGGTAGGCACGTGGAAGGCATTCAGGACGTTCAGGGTCACGCTGAGGCCAGCGAACATTATGGCGATCCCGCAGAAGAGGGAACCGTACTTCATGATTTTGGGGAGGTTTACGTTGCAGTTGACGGCGGCCATGGTTGGAATTTTACTGAGGCGGGGTTTTAGTGAGGGAATTAGAGAGGGGTGCGGGGGAAGGCTCAATATTCACGGAGGCTGTTTTGCCTCGTCATTGAATGAAAGGGGATTCGCAGTCAAACGTGCGAGGCAATATTAACTCCAGGACAAAAATGCTCCTCACCTTTTGATTTCTTAAAGACGTGTTTTTCAATTGACGGACACTGTAGAATGGATCCAAGAGAGATTATGTCTTGGAGGGCTTCGGACTGGACATAATCTCCGGGGGGTCCGAGGAAGATATGCAGTTCCTGTCTGATTTTACCCCCCCTCAAACTAGCAGCTGACATGAAATTCATTCTCCTGATGCTTCTCCCGATGATGATAACGGGACAGCGTATGGCCACGTCGTATGGGCAACATCTGCACTCTGATTTTGATGATCAGGCCAAGATCGAGCGATCTCTACAGGTAACCCTGCAAACAACAAACTGAATCCCACACCAACGCTAACTCACTTTACCCAACAGGATTGTTCAGGGCAGGGGACAACCTGGGGACCAGGCATAGGCCTCGCTCCGGACGGATGCGAAGGCAGCGGTGGTCCTCCCTCCGGAGGAGGCACCGGAGGAGGAGGCACCTCTGGCCAGAGCACCTCTACGGAATGTGCCGTTACAAGCGGCACCTGTAGCACGGATGGATCCACGAATTCAGGAGCGATCAGGGACCTAACCTACAGCAGCACGACTGGAAAGTTCACCGGTACCATCACCACGAACCAGTGCAATGACCATGAGAGGATCATCCAAGATGGCGGCTCTGCGCCCGGAAATAACGCTGTTTCCTGCATCCAGCAGACCATTCCTACAGTAACCGGGTCGACTGCAAGTGCGATACCCACCCTCGGCATGGCAGCCCTGACCATCTCCGGCGGAGTTAACATCTACTCTGCCTTTGAGGCAGGCTTCAACGACTGCGCCATCGACGGGATGCCCTGCGCTTGCGATGGAGCTTCCTGTGCTGCTGGCATGGATGTCGGAGCGTGCGAGGTGAGGCTAGTTGATACGAAAAAAAGCCCCATTCAATTCTAACTCGTCGTTTCCCTCCTCGTCGCTTCTCCTCGCTCCTCGTCACTTCTTCTTGCTCCTCGCCAGGCTCATTTACACCACTCCTGCACCTCTGAAGTTTCCGTCGGCATGTTCATGGATACTTGTGGCGGCCACGCTGACCCCTACCATATTCACACGGACCCGATCTGCAACTATGAAACCGACACTGCGACCGGTCACTCGACCCTCCTCGGAGTTTCGCTGGATGGGTACGGAATCTACGGTAAATTCGAGACTCTCAACCAGAGGCCCTGCGATCTGGACGTCTGTCACGGTCACGTTGGCTCCGTACTAGCGAGCTCAACGTACGGAACAACTTCCAGCTCCGTTTACCATTACCACGTGTCCGACTACGCCGGCTACCCCTTCACTTGGACGCTCGGTTGCTACGGCAATCCGACCACCCCCGTCGATCTGGCAACCTGCGAGAGCTTGTACGACGGCTGCGGATCAAGCGGAACTACGGACACCATTTACACGGCCGAATATCCTGATGGAAAGGTCGTCAAGCTTTGGTGTCCCTGCTTCGAGGTTCCAGTGTTCGAAGGATGCGACAGCGACAGTGGAGAGTCCGCCTCGCCGACCACTTGTGAAGCTGGAAATCCTGACGTTGTCATTCCAGAAGATAAGTCGTGGAATTCATACACTTACTCGTGCAGGCAGGCAGGCGGAACATGCTACTCAGCTGACAGCGAATCTTTCTGTGACACGTCGGCCGGCTACACATGGTCTCCGACAGGGTACTGCGGTGTCTCTGCCCTCTCCGTTTCTTGTGGATGCTGCATGCCGCCGGCTACTTCGAGCCCAACTCCTGCTCCTGTCCCTCAGCGACAGCCTCCCAACACCGTGAGAACGTACTACGTCGACAGCGTCAACGGAAACAACAATAACGACGGCCTCACAGAAGGCACCGCGTGGGCGACTCTCAAGAAAGCTGCGACCGGTATCCAAAGTCAGACCGAAATCGTCGTCATGAATGGAGTCTACCAGAACTTAAACTATGGCGACGGCACCATTGACAACTACGCCGTCTTTAGCATTCAAGATGTCGACGATATCGTGCTTAGAGCCTTCCCCGGGCACACTCCTAAGCTGCAGTTTGACGGCTCAGGAGGAATCTCCTTGAAGAACGTCAACAGGGCCGAGGTCACTGGCTTCGAGGTCGAAGGTCCCAACCAGCTCATCACAAGGGAGGAAGCGGAGGCGGACCGTCTCCTTCACTCGCGCAAGTTCTCTGGCAGGGGCATAGTGCTTTGGTCTGGTAGCCACGTTCTCTTCGCAAACAACATAGTTCACGATACTCCCAACAGCGGAATCAGGTGTAACAGTGCCGATTATGTCACTGTGGAGAACAACGAGGTGTACCACTGCACCTACTGGAGCAGCAACGCCGAGTCGGCGATTGTCTTCGCTGAGTCGCTTGCCGTCGATGAGCTCGACATTACCAAGATGATCATCAGGAACAATATCGTCCATGACAACGAAAACAGGATCCCCTACTACAACTCCAACTACGACGATCCTGCCTACTTGGAGGAAAACCAAATGCACGTCGCTAGGGAGAACTACGGTTCTTCCCTCCAGACGTTCATCATTGACGGCAGCGGAGTCTACATCAGCCGCAACTCCAACAGCTATTTATATGGTCGGTATGAGCTGAGCGGAAACGTGGCTTACAGGAACGGGATCAACGGCTTAGTCGTTCACAAAACGGACAGGTGCCTCGTCAAAGATAACGTCCTCTATGACAACGGCCAGGTGTCTCGCGAGGAACCCGAGTCTAGGCAGAACTACGCCGGCCTTACACTGAACAACGCCAAGGAAGTGTCCGTCTACAACAATAGCGTGTACGTCACCTGGTCTGGCGACAAGGCCTTCCAGAAGGACTCCGCTTCGACGTACTACGACGCGGCAGGTGTTGACGTAAGCGCTAAAGGATTTGTGAACTACAACTGCAATGGCCAGGTTGCTTCTGAGGTGGGCTCGGACAGGGTCGTAACTTTAGACACCGCTACTTGCATGAGGACTAGGGCTCCGACTCAGTCGCCCACTTCTTCTCCGACAGCCTCCCCAACTGTGTCCACCACCTCTTCTCCTACCACTTCGCCGACCCGTGCATGCATCGCCGAGATCGGGACGAACTGTCGCGTTGGAGGTATAGAGACGGCGTGCTGCAACACCGCCCACACTTGCTTCGAAAAGACGAGTAACTATGGGTCGTGCCGAGAGTCCTGCCCCGTTAATGCAGACTGGGCGTGCTACGTTCCTTCAACGAGTTCACCAACAGCATCTCCAACAGCTGCGCCAACAGCGCGACAGATGATGTGTGAGGCACAGTACTCTGGATTGACTCTCCCCGATGACACGAAGACGTGGTCGTATTACACTCACGGCTGCAGAAATAATGCGGGCGGCGAATGCGTGAGTAGCGAACAGTTCTGTGACGTAGCTGGTGGAGCGACTTACCTTACAAGCGGCTATTGTGGAATCGCCGCCCTCGGAGTGTCTTGTGGATGCTGTGTGCCAGCACCAGCCGAATCGTCTACAATTGAGATTGCTTGGCAAGCAGGCTTCAGCGACGCGGCGGCTCGTACAGTCGATGCTAAATCAGGCGATACTCTGCGCTTCACGTGGACCTCGGATCATAATGTCTATACGCTGCAAGACGAGGAAAGTCTCTCCTCGTGCTCCTTCACGCAAGCAACTGAATTGGATGGTGGTTCGACATCCGGAGTCACTTACACCATTCCCTCCGGAGCCGGACCGTATCTTTACTTTGCCTGCGAAGTTCGTAGTCACTGTCAAAGCGGGCAACATCTCACTGTCACTGTGACCGATTACAGCGGCGGCGATGATGCTACTTCTGCGCCTACCTCTGCTCCAACTTCTGTGGTTACTTCTACGCCTACTTCTGCGCCTACTTCTGCGCCTACTTCTGCGCCTACTTCTGCGCCTACTTCTGCGCCTACTCTGCCGTCTACTTCTTCGCCTACGACTTCTTCGCCCACCAAGCAGGCAACCAACGCTCCTTCCGCCTCCCCGACGACAAGCTCGCCAACAGCAGCAGCCATCACAAAAGTGCAAGCCACAGTGGCTTTTGAAGATTTCGACAGCGAGAACATGCCGTCGAAGAATAGCGCCGCCGAGCAGGAGCTGCAGAGTTCCCTCGCCTCAGCGATTGCGTCAGCCTTGGGAGTGCCTGCGAGCAACGTGCGAATTATCAGGATATGGCTCTGGGACGGAGACCGCAGGCACCTCACGCGGCTCCTTAAGGAGGCTGAGTTGAATGTCGAATTCGAGGTGGAATACCCAGACAACGAGGAGGAAGCAACAAGCGCCGTCATAACACAGCTGCAGGAAAAGATCGAAGACGGAACATTCATAGAGGAAGTGCGAGAATCGGAGTCTAGGGACATTTTTACGGGCGTTACCGCCAAACCTGAAGTTGAGCTGCTGTCCGACCCTCACGAGGCTGGCGTTCACAACCAAGTGAATTCGTTCGAGGCGTTTTTCGAGGAATACAAGCATGACAAAGTCCTCTTAGGCGCCACTGGCCTTCTGCTGCTGGCCGTCCTTTTGATCTGCTGTTGCTGCTGCTGCCTCCGAAAGAAGAAGGACGAGCGTGTGGACGAGCTCTACGGCAACCCTATGAATGACCCCGGGTGGCCGAACAGTCCCAAGAACCGGAGGAGCTCCTCCCTCTTCGCGTCCGACAACCCGATGAGAGAGAAAAAGGGAGGGTGGAATGAAGATGAGAACGCGTTTTTGTAATTTGAAACATGAATTTTATTAGCTTTTAATTTGGTGCTAGCTTATTAGCGGAGTCGAGGGCCATCCAGGTCAGCGCGATGAAAAGGAATAATATCGTCCCGATCTTTCGAACTATAGAACTGCCGCCCTTCCTTTCCTTGACAGTAATTTCGTCGCCCACTCTAATCACTTGGCCCTCCGCGTCATTTGCCCCTACGTGCATCGAGAAGATTGTGCCTTGCCACTCAACGCCCCACTCGTCGTCGATGCATTTTTCGGGGAACATAGTTCGCATCACCTTCTGCGGCGCAAGCCTCGACAAAGAGCTGTTGGGGTAGTGCATCTCTCCGGTCTTTGGGTTTCGAGCGGGGACGCTACATCGTGGGCAAGGCTTCAAACCCCTGAAATCAACCTCGCCCAACTTGAATTTCGACCAAGTCTCCTCGTCGTATTTCTTCAATTTGCCACCGTCAACAATAATGTTGGGTCGGAATACACGCGGCGAGTATGACTTTACAGCCTCGACGAAGGCCTCGTCCTTCTTATCTTCAACCGTACTTTGCTTGAGTATGTTTTCCTGCAGATCTCGAAAGGATACCAAGGAGAGGAGATTTATGGGGGCGACATCTTGAAAGGCAATCTTATCGTCCTTCACCACGGGGACTTTTTGAAACTTGAACGGGGAAGCTTCGCCGATCCTCTGTTTTTCTACGTCTTCTGAAAATGGCACTTGAAAAGGACCGGCGTAACGGCTCAGGTCTCTGCCAGCCGACTCTGTCGTCGAGAACATTACGAGATGGTACTCGCCCAACGGTTTGCTTCTTTTCGGTCGATCCACAAGCTCGCTGTTCAGGATTTCGTTTAGCCACGCCGATGGGGCACGCAAGCTTCTGCAATTTTCTACAACGCCCAGGTGCCAACTTCCGGCGGAAGTCGTTGAGGCCCCCCCACACTCAACAGCGATCGCCTTTGGGGCCAACTCATTGGGACTCGGGTTTAAGGAGAAAGTTACTGTATTCGACTTATCCAGGGGCGAGGTCAACGTGACATTTGACGGGTTTCCCTCTGTGGTGTCAAGGCTTACGGAGATTGAGGCTAAGGTGGGAAAATTGCGCATTGAAAGGGCTTGATTCTTCGGATACCTGTGCCCTGAAGACTCCACGACACAGAAACCACGATCATATTCCAACCGCCCGTTGGTTATTTTGCTCTGTTTCACCGACACCCCGTTCATCGCTTTTATGGGGTGTATCAGAATTTCTACAACGTTGGACATCTCGTGACTTTTGTGTGGGAGTGGTGTTCCCAGGGGATGGTCTGCTGGAGATTTGGGGAACTTCTGCAGTCAGGTCTTCATTTGATTTGTCAGAGCGGTTATTGAATACGACGACGTGACTTTGATCCCCGTGTAACCGAGCCTGAAAATTATCACAGCACAGAAAGGGCCCTGACCTGCAGGGAGACATGAATTATTTGATGAAGATATCTAGCGTCTGCATCCTCCTCCTTGCCTCCTTTGTTCCCACAACGGTTGCGACGAACAAGTACACAGTGAAAGCTTGTACTGCGGCATCGCTGGGAGATACATGCACCCTTCAGGTCGTCGGCACGAAGAACGTCGCCCAGCCTGTCACTGGCACTGGACACTGCGATGAGACAGTCGACCAGGTGAGAAACTGCGAGGTGCAAATCGACCAGCCGGGAATGCGTTAATTCTGCTTCTGACGCCAGAACCACTATGCAATTCTAACTCGTTACGGCCAATCTTCATGCGACTCGCTTCTCAGAAGGGCAGCGTGACCTGGGCCGACCTGACTCTTTCCGAGGGCAAGGTGCTGCTCGTCGAGGTGGAGACGCATGTTTCTTCGCAGACTTCCAACGCTGGCTTTTTTGTGAGGCCCACCCGCTTGACCCGAGATTGGGGCACGGCCAATGTTGCGAACAAGAAGGCGACGTTCTATTTAGCTGCGACTGGGCAGTTCTCCGTTGAGTTTGCCTCGCAAGAGTTTTGGGGGGGAGATGCGGCGCTTTCGTTTGACGCGCTTATGCTGTTTGTGAACCCTGGAGCGGATCCGGTTCCCTTAGGGGCGACCGTCATCTCTGACTCTGACTCGAGTGCCCCTGTCGACCTCGGCCCGAACAAGGCGTACGTCTTTTCCGCAGATAACAGCTACGACTGGGGCGCGGACAAGGTCTTCAAGGTTCACGACAACACGCAGGTCTATTTTGAAGCGGGGGCGCACGTCCGCGCCCGCATTGTTCAGACGGAGAAAAAGGTCGACAACGTTCTGATTTCTGGCTACGGAACTCTCGATGCTCACTACGACCTCGAACCTGACGTCGTGGGAGTTAGTGACGACGCCACGCACCAGACAATTGGCATTTACGGTAAAAATATTCACGTAGTTGGCTTGACGATTGTGAACACCAATCCCAAGTGCGGGGTGTGGGGTTACTGTTTGAATATTAATGCGAATTGGTCCCCAATCGGAGTCCAAGGCGACCCTTTCGGAGCGGACGAGCTCCAAGACCAGACGATGCCGGCGCCGACGTACAAGGCCAGGCAAGCCCACTGCCAGGAGAAGAACATGGACGATTCTGCGAACACGAACTTCGACAACTGCCCGACCAGCCACACTGACGGCCAGCTGGTGTCGTACGTGAAATGCATGACTTGGCAGATGGGCCAAGACGGCATCAACGCGGGAAAGTACGGCACGGTTGAGAACTCTTTCGTGCGAGTTATCGACGACGCCATCAAGCCCTGGGATTCACATGGGGTGTACAAAAATGTCACCATTTGGCAGCAGGTGAGAGGTGGCGAGGACGGAGCGACTGGCTAAGAATGGCTTGGTTTATTTTTAAGAACGCGTTAATTTTACTCTCACCGCAACACAAAATTCTAACCTTTTTCCACGCAGGCGTTGGGCTGGCCAATCAACTTTGGCTGGTGGAACTGGAACCAGCCTGATGTGGGAACGGTCGTGGAGGACATCTACGTGATCCACAACCACAACTGGCACACCAGCGGGGGCTGGCCCGAGACTGCGTCCGGACAATGCACCATAGGAGGCATTTATGGAAGTGGAAGTGTCAAGAGTGGCTACAAGCTGAAGAACATCTTCGTCGAGACTGCGGCGAGCTGCGCGATCGGGTTGGAGATCAGCAAATCTGCGTACAGCAGGCACCCCACCTCGGACGGGTGCGTGGGCAGCATTGTCGACATGCAGATCGACGGCCTATTCTTCGACGAGGAGTTCAAGACGGGCACGGGGTACAACAACTTCCTTTCCGGGGAGGCGAGCCCGTACACTGCATGTGTTGGCGACCTGAAGGGCGAAATCAAGAACTTGAACATCGCCAGCAACGTAGCGGGGAGGGCATTGGGAGCGTCCGACTTCACCATGCCCAATGCCGGCACGGTCCCGGGGCTAACGTTCACCACTGCCGTCGATCCCCATGCGGTGCCGCTCAGCAAGTACGAGCTTCACTCGAACAAGAACGCGTACGCTGATTTTGGAGCCAAGGGAGAAATCGACACGGCCGGGGTGACGGTGGCGGGCGTGCAGCAGTGCATCGAACGCTGTCATTCGGACTGGAGCTGCGACTGCGTGGTCTTCCAAGCCAGCAACAACAAGGTGAGGGGGGTGGGGGGTTGGGGGGGTGAGGGGGTGGGGGGGAGTGACGTTTCTATTCTGCATTTAGCTGTCATCAGCAATATATCCCCCACTAAATTCTTACTCTCTACGCTCGTCACAGTGCTCGAAGCGTAGAGGCTGCGGGGGCGTTGAGTCCTTCGACGATGATGTTAATTACGATGTCTATGTGAGGAAGGGGTCGGAGGGGGGAGGACCGCAGGGAATCATGGTTGGCGGTGGAGGAGCGGTGAGGAGCAGCAGGCTGAGTGTTTTGGTTGGGGTTGCAGTTGGAGGGGTTGTGTTGGCAATGGGTATTGTGATGTAAATGAATTAATGATGTTTTGGGTTTTGATGTGCAAAGTTGTGAGTTTCATTTTTTTAAACGGCCATTACGTATGATGACGTCCCGCTGCTGCATTGCCGCCAATGTCCGATCTCCAAGAATATCCTGTTCGGACGTGCGAATTTTATCCCAGTCTCTCCCATGCTCCTTCATCCCTCTCTTCAGAGCGGCATCCTCTTCTGACGTCCACAGTATTCCTTGCTTCCTTGGAGTAGCTGCCCTCGCCGCTGCGTAATTCTCAGCGTACTTTGTGCAGAGGCGGTGGTAGAGAGCTTGAGGAGTTCTATCGGCCAATACCTTACCATTATCCTTCCTGATCCGCTTCCAGTCCAGCCCATACTTACCAGCGCCCTTCAGCAGCGCTTCATCCTCCCCCGCCGTCCAAGCAAAACCTCTACCGCCGTGTTTCTTCTTCATCTTCCTCGGCTCGGTCTCCTCCTCCGTCTTCCTCTTCACGCCAACAACCTCCTCCACCTCCTCCTTCTTCACAACAACCTCTCCTCCTCCAACGTCATCCCTGCCAACCCCGCCCTCTTCCTCGTTCGTTTCATCAAAATAACCTTCCTCGCGCTTAATAACCATCAGATACTCAACCTTCACGTCAATATCGATAATATTACTCTCTTCTTCTTGCTTAACGGCGTTCATATAGCGTACGTTGTGATGAGATATCACTCAAAACATTTATCCAAAATTTGGATTTGTGCTGAAAAGATTCAATCTCCACATTTCGCCTTGTAACGTCCACGCCTTCTTCCGACATAATGGCAAGCCTAAAAATAAACTCGATGATCGCTCTCCTGCTCATCACATCGCTAGCCTTGAACGTTCTCTTCATCAAACGATTCTCCTCGCAGGCTGTGGTGGATGGGATTTTTAATTTGAAACTGGAGGACACCTCCGCTGCTGTCGCAACCGTCGGAGACGAACACAACGACGCGAATCTAGATAAGCCTCTACCCGCTGTCTCAACGATCCGAGTCGAAGACAACAACAGCGTGAATCTGCACGAGTCTCCTCCAGACAGCAACGTGGTATATTTTATAGTCACAGCATCGGTATACAAAAAGGGTGCTATTAGAAAAGAACAGTATAAGAGGGGTATATTATCTCTTATTCGGAGTCTCAGCGACACAAATATCGCTTATAAAATAATAATTGTAGAAAACAATGGCGAGCGCCCAACCTTCTTGGACGATTTTGGAGTTGATGTTTTATATACGAAAAACAATTTCATTCAAACAAATAACAAGGGCGTGAAGGAGTTGCGAGATGTTCACGATTGTATTGAAAAATATAACATACCAGACGATTCATTTGTTGTTAAGATGACAGGGAGGTATATCTTGGAACGAGACAGTCCATTTATAACTCAAATCAAATTCCGTTCCGTTCTGGTAGACTGCATCGTTCGCTTTGGAAGTTATATGTCTCCGAAAGATACTCAATCCGAAGATTGTATCACAGGATTAATTGGGATGCGGTGTAAATTTATAAAGGAGATTGAGTATCCGGTGGGAAACGAAGTCGTTGAGTGGAAATGGGCAAAGAAAACGTATGATATTCCGCTCGCGAACGTCATCGCAATGGATAGGTTGGGAATAGCAATATGTCCCGGAAGTAATACATACTTTTCTGTATAATGACAAGAGACATTAATAGGAGCGGTGGGGAGCAGCAGGTTGAGTGTTTTGGCTGGGGTTGTGATGGCGATGGGTATCATGTTGTGAAATAAATTAATGATGTTTTGGGGTTTTGACGTGCAAAGTTGTGATGTTTCATTTTTCATAACGTTTACGTATGTCATGGACCCACTGCTCCATTGCCCTCAATGTCCGATCTCCAAGAATATCCTGTTCGGACGTGCAAATTTTATCCCAGTCTCTCCCATGCTCCTTCATCCCCCTCTTCAGAGCGGCGTCTTGCTCCGCAGTCCAAGCGACATGTTGATTTTTACTCTTCCTTGGAGTAACCGCCCTCAACTCTTTGTACTTCTCAGGAAACTTTGTGTAGAGGCGATTGTAGAGGCGTATGTAGAGAGCAGTTGGATTTCGATCGGCCAATACCTTATCATTATCCCCCCTGATTCGCTCGTAGTCCAGCCCATACTTACCTACGCCCTTCAGCAGCGCAGCCTCCTCCTCCTCCGTCCAAGTAAATCCTTTACCATTCCATTGCCTCTTCTTCTTCCTCGGCTCGGTCTCCTCCTCCACCTTCCGCTTCACGCCAACAACTTTCTCCTCCACCACCTCCTTCACCTCCTCCTCCTTCACAACAACCTCTCCTCCTCCAACGTCATCCCCGCCGTCCACGTCGCCATCCTCGCTCAATTCATCAAAATAACCCTCCTCGCGCTTAATAACCATCAGATACTCAACCTTCACGTCGATACTCTCTTCTTCTTGCTTAACGGCGTTCATGTCGCGTACGTTGTGATGAGATATCGATGAAACAATTTTCATCATCTAATTTTGAATTGTGCTGAAAAATATTAATCTTCCACATTTCGCCTTGTAACGTCCCACGCCTTCTTCCGACACAATGGCAAGTCTAAAAATAAACTCGATGATCGCTCTCCTGCTCATCACATCGCTAGCCTTGAACGTTCTCCTCATCAAACAATTCTCCTCTCCGGCGGTGGTGGATGGGATTTTTAAATTGAAACTCGAGGACACCTCCGCAGTCCCAATTGTCCAGGACGAACACAACGACGCAAATCTAGATAAGCCTTCACCCGCTGTCACAACCGTCCGAGTAGACCACAACAGCGTAAAACTGCATGAGCCTCCACCCTCTGTCGCAACTGTCCGAGTCGAAAAAAACAACAACGTGAATCTACAGCCTCCTCCAGACAGCAACAACGCCCGAGACAAAAAAGACCTCAGCGACTTCATCCCCTTTGCCGTTCTCGGCTTTCCGAAGACAGGGACGTCCACGCTCCTTCGCTGGCTTCCGAGCCATCCCGCTATTGACATGCTTCCGCACGAGGACTTCTCCCTCATTAAGTTGATCCCCCACGACACCGACTTATCCAGATTTACTGTAAAACGGAAGAATAAAGGTGTGAATGTGACATTTCCCACCTTGGTATGGAATCGGGACGCTCTGCGCGACAGTCCTGAAATGACAGATCCCCTAAAAGGCCTCAAGTGCCCAGCCTGCGCGGAGTTCAAAAAATCCTACGAAAACCTCAACCGCCACTTTCCACGCACGCCAGTAATAATCGGCCTGCGTCATCCCGTTTTGTGGTTCGAGTCGATGTGGAATTTCCGAACAGCGAAGGGGATGTACTTCCCCGAGAAGGATCCTCCGCTGCACCCCAACGACATGGCCATGGCCGACCCTCCGCGCGGCCAGACGATGATCCCGTGGCTGGCGAGGGCGGAGCACCACGCTCACTTGGCGAAGGCGGGCCTCACGCCAATGTCCCCTGCCGAGATGGAGTTGCTCGGGACCTCGTTTAAATATAGCTACGTCGACATCAACGGCAATCACGTCAAGGCGGCCACGGCGGTCGAGGAAGGCATCCGCAACCCGGTGTTTCTCTACGAAATTTCGCAGCTGAAGAACGACAAGAAAAAGTTCCACAGAGACATCCTCGGAGCAGTCGGCGTAGATACTAGCTTTGCGATGCCGCCCATCTTTCAGGTGAAACCAGGCACCAATAACCCGGAGTTCTTCACCAAGGGCCCCCTTCCGGAAGAAATTGAGAAGGTCAAAAAGTACTCGATCGACATTTGCGACGAAGAAAACTCCATCGTCCACGAGCAGTTGATGATAATCGCCAAGAACTCCAGCAGCTGGATTACGACCTACCTTATCAAAGCACCGAATGTCGAATTTAGCGAAGGTTTTATAAATATGGTGGAGGAATGGAATGTGGACCCGTGCGTGGATCGTAGGGGGTCGTAGTTGGTCGTTCGTTTTTTTATGTTGTAAATCGTCATTATATTTATATTTATTTTGGAATTGAAGTCCAGAGGGGCGACTTCGTCCGCCCTCCAAACCGTATTCCCATCTTCAGCAACCGCTGCTTGTACCCCAAAGAAGTAAACCACAAGTAGCACTCTCTCTCCGAAGCCTTCGCTCCTACACAGACGACCGCTGTTTCTTTTGCGTTCAAGTGCCCGAAGGTTGTTGATATCAGTTCGGCGTCGGCTCTTTTGCCGTCGGTCTCCCTCGAAAACACGTACTCAAACATCACCCTCTTGTCCGCGCTGTAATCGTCGAGGTCGGAACCTATTGCCTGTTCGTCCTTTTTTCTACGAGGAGCGAAGCGAAGCCAAGAGTCAAGGGGCGAAGTGATGAGTTAGGTATATTTGTTAGTAGAAGTTTTGAAAGAAGGTTACACGCATCAACGCTCGAGAAAGACGCACCTTAAACACCAGAGCACAGTAATCGTCTCCGTGGTGTCGCTCAGAAGCTCGCTCCGTAGTAGGCTGACTAATGCGGTGATGCCCACACCGAACGCGACCGCCGCAATGTGCTTCACACCGTGGTATCTTTTGCGGGTCAGCCAGGGTACAGGAAGAGGCCCTGTCACCTCGGCGGTATCACTTAGGTTCAGGGCAGCGAGCTTCGGCGACACCGCGCCTCCCGGATACACTCGAATAACAATCGTGAATGACCCCACTTCGGAGGGATGGGAGGTCGGCGAGTACGCGCGGGCCCGTGTGCCGGGAAACCGGAACCGCACAAAGTCGCCGAGGCCAAGATCGAAGCCAAGAGAATGGAGGGAGGATGCTGGATCAGGCAGGGCGAAGGTGAGCTTCACAACGGCAGGGGAAACAGCTGACCCAGGAAAGAGCTCCAACTTTTCCTTCAGAGCCACAGCCGTGGGTTTGAAGACGTGCATGTGTGAGAGATACTTTTCCTGGGTAAGCTGAAAATTTGGTTTTTCGTGACATTGGTGAGGGGTGGCGACGGACGGAAAATTCAAATGCTTATAGAGGATATTCTGGTTCACTGCGTGTGTTGAAGAAAAATTATTTGGCTTTCCTTCCCGAATTTACAACAAACAGATTGGGAATATCTTCGATGGTGCAAAAGCTAACGATCTCAGCTAACGATCTTATAACCATCCTCCAGCAGCTAAAAGTTAAATATCGTGTTAATAAAGACGACGTACAGTAAAGTAATAAAAAAAGAGAAACAGACAGAAAAACCCGGGAAAGTTAAAGGAGGAAAGAAAGGATCATTTGTTGACGATCCAACTCATCTAGTTCATGATGGGACGGAGAATCAAGCAAGGCGTAATAATATTATAACAACTATGACGTGCGCACCTAATATTACACAAGTAGTAGACTTTGCCTGTAGGTGGGCTGAGAATTTAATTAGTATAGACTTACCCGAAGGCATTACAATCATCGGTATTGGTTCCTTCCAAGGCTGCATTCGTTTGAAGAAATAAAGTTCCCAAAGTCGTTAACATCAATTGATGAAGCATCCTTCTTGAATTGCGAAAGTCTAGAGCAGGTCGATCTCCTTCACACTAACGTTCGAGAATTAGGTGGTTTCGCCTTCGGAAATTGCACAAATTTAAGAGAGATGAAGGTCCCGGAGTCGCTTCAAAAGTTTAATGACGATGATGGCGGTGTCTTCGAAAAGTGCTCCAAGCTAGTCCCCTCCGACATTGACGTTAGCGACTCCAATGCGGTAGTCACCTACCTCCGCGCCCAGGTAAGTTCCGTCCCCCCCCCCTCCCCCCCCTTCTCCCCCCTCCAAATAAAAGAAAGAAAGAAAAAAAGAAAAGGTTCCTCTCATAATAAACACTTCCCACACGAAACGCGCTTCTCTCCCTCTCTCTCTTATCAATTATTACTTCTAACAAAACACACCCCTCTGCCTCTCTCCTCCCCTATCCCAACCTGCAGATGGCGTGGATGAAATTGGTAAGATCTTTTTATTTTCCCGCTCAACACCCTTCCTTCTCTTACTAACACGTCCCATCATTTCCAGCCTCTTACACAAGCATGCATCAAGGGCGATATTCCGGCGCTGAAGGCTGCCCTCGTTGTCGACCCCCAGTTCCCTTTCAAGCAGGCGCCCGACGGAGGGACACTCCTCAGTTTTACTGTCGATAAACCAGTCGTCTTGAAATTCTTCATTCAAACCTTCCCCACCGCAACAATTGACTCAAAGTCCCCGCTTGAGTACGCCAAGGAGATGAAAGCCCCCCAGCTTATCGTCGACATGCTGGAGCTCCTCACCGCCGACGAGATGAAGGTGTGCGGCGACACCGAGGCCGAAATCCAGGCCGCCATTGAGGAGAAAAAAGCAACCCTATCCAACAACAAGAGCGCCATGGCCAACATCGTCGACTACACCGCTCGTGAGAAGGCGACAGAACTGCAAACCAAGATGTTCGGCGAGCTCAAAGCAGCCGCAGTCGATGACGCCCAGATCACCTTCGACGAGCTCACGGCCTACTGCGGGGATCAAGCGAAGAGGCTCGGCGACCTAATTGCCGTGGTGATGAATAAATACAAGACAACGGACCCTCGCCGCTACGAGCTGTTCGAGCAGGTGAAGTATATCGCAGTCAAGGAGCAGGTGCCGCCGCCAGCTACTCTCCCCCTCCCTGAGCAAGTGGAGTTCCAGCTCGCAAATGCGACCTGGTACGAAGAAGGGTTTCAGGCCGCCATGAAAGAGATCACCGCAGTCTTCAACGAAACAAAAACCTGCGAGGAAATCTGCGAGCACTACGACATCGACAACAGCAGCGGTAAATGGTCGAAGGAGCTGAGAGCAGAAGTCTTCCACCTAGACCCGCTCACGAACCAAGTCGTCAGAACGAAGTTCGGGCCGCCCAAGGGCTTCCCCCGAGCGCTCGAAAAGATGACCCAAGGCAAGACCCTCCGCGACCTCAACCGGGTTACGTTCGAGTTCGAGGACCCTCTGCTGATGGCCCTCTGCTTCGAGGTGCTGAACAAGAAGTACAACATCTACGGCCTCAAGAACAAGTACCTCCAGGAGACCTTCAAGGAGCCGCCGAACCTCCACATGAACCTAGACATCAAGGACGGCTGGCTTTGTGAGGTCCAAATGCTCTTCCGCGACATCCTCTTGATCAAGAAGGAGCTGCACAAGTTCTACGACGTCAACCGCGCTGACGGTCCCTTCGTCGTCGCAGGGAAACTCTTCAAGTCCCTCGAAGACCCAGGAGAGCAGCAGCGCGACGAAGTCGACTCACACGCCGCCGCCTCGTCTTCCACCTCTGACCTCCTGCAGATCATCAAGTCGAAGAACGAACAGCTGAAGGCGAAGGACGAAATCGTCGCGCAGAGGGACGCAGAAATAGAACGTCTAAAAACACTATTGTCCCAAAACACTCATGAGGACAAGGTCGCTTCTCCGCCTCTACCTCCACAAGCTCGGACGCAAGAAGGAACGTCATCGTACACGTACTCTCAGCTGCTCGGAGGAACGCTAGCGGGTGTCGATCCAACAAAGAAAGAGAGCTATCTGAGTCCCTCCGAATTCTCGAAAGTTTTCGGGATGTCTCCCTCCGAATTCTCCTCCCTCCCAACTTGGAAGAAGAACGCGATAAAGAAAGAAAAGAAACTGTTTTAATTATATAAATAATAATGATTATACATATTTCATGTTAAGGACTGTCCTCGTCCTTATTCGGGTCCAGCCAGAACGAAGTCGAATCACTGTCTCCACCTACTTCAAAAAATGAAGCGTCTATCGCGTCTTCGTCGTAAGGTACATCTGGCACCGGCGGGAGCAAGAGGGAAGGCGAACGAACGGCATCTCCTACTTTCGTCGGTTCGTCCTCCTCGCAGAACGTCTGAATGGTGCGCAATGTAATCGCCGGAGCGAAGGTGACCTTTTTCACCATCTTCACTCCACTGCGGCGGCGGAAGAAACGTGTGCAGTGATTCGTGTTAGTGGGGGCTGGAGGGGTTGCTGAGGACAGTCGAGTCGCCTCACCTCTTCTCCTTCAAGATTCTCTTCTTCTTGGCCATCTCAAACTGTATATCCGCCTTCCTCTTGTTCTCCCTCAGCCTCTCTATCTCTTCTTCCGCCGACTTCAACAGAGCGTTGCTGGTAGGCTTGCGCTTCGCCCGAAGGTGCTTCATCGTTGATGGCGCCTTCGTCTCCTTCTTCTTCTTCTTAAACTCCTCCTCCTTCTGCTTGGCCAACGCAACCTCCAACCTCTTGCGGAGGGCCAAGAACATGAGGGGGTCCTCCTCCGTCGCCTTCACTGGCTTCTCCCACAGGGCGCCCCACTTCATGGTCAAGGTGGCCAGCGCCTTGTGCACGATCTTGGGGTCTGTGGCGAGGGGGGGGGGGTGGGAGCGAGCGAGCGAGCGAAGCGGTGGTTAGATTGAGTCGCTACTGGTCTGGTCTGGTCTGGGGGGTACGTTGACTCACCTGCACCACCGCAAATCTCATGGCTATTCGGAGTGCCTCCCTCCTGGTCAATAACTTTCTTCACGCGGCGGTGCAGCTTTCCGATTATTTTGTCCAAACCCGCACTGACGACGTCGTCCTTCACGACCCTCATCATTCCGAGGCAGTCGATCAATGTCCCAACGCAGGCGGCCGTCGGGGAATACTTCGTTTCGGGGTCAGGTTTCAGGCTGCCCTTCAACTGAGTCGTCAGGACCTTAATGAACTCCGCGGGCAACACGTCGCCTCCCGGAGTCTCGGTGGAGTAGTTGGACCGTGAGAGGAGGTAGCAGCCGGTCGCAATGGATGCCACGTTTTCATTGCGGCCGAGGTGAATCAGCAACGAATGAGGATCGGAGCACGTCAAGGTTTTGTTCTTAACGTTTGCGTTGGTGTTGGTGTTATTGTTGGTGTCGGGGTCGGCGCTGGTGGAACGCGTGAAGGATGCGACAAGGCAGCGGCACTGCGCATTTATCTCAGAGGAGGGGAGCATTTTTGTTCTTTCCGTGGAGCAGGACGCTTGACTGGTTAGTTAGTCGAGGGCTAAGAGAGGTCCAGAGACGTGCGTGGACAACAGGAAGGAGTCGGGACGTCTATAAGCGTCAGAAAAGTGCAGATTGGAAATGGACTTTCCCAGAGAATTTTATTTCAAGACTGAGGCATTTTTGTGGTAAATTTTATTCATATTATTTACCTCAAGACCTCTCAGCGAATTTTGAGTTTTGTAAATTTTTCATTTTGGTGAATTTTAAGAATAGATTTTCATGATTAAAAGTGTTTTAGACAAAATAAATTCTATATTTGCAAAACTGAGTGTATTTGATTAGCAATGAAAACACTTATTATCCAAATTGGAACTTATTTTGTTCAAATTTTTGGACCAACTTCAAATCCCTTTTTTGTTCTTTAGTGGCGTATCATTCCTCTTATAGGCCTCAAAATGAAGAATATGACCAAAACTAGAAAGCGTTTGAAACAGCCTAAAAATTGAAATCGCTCGCTCGAAAATCACGTAGTTGCCACAGCTGTAATGAAAAGACGAAGACGCAGTATTCGGCTAGCAAAAAGAATGTGACTGGTAACTCCGCACAATTTCTATCCCCTCTTTGTTCTTTTCGACCTCTCATATTCGACAGTATCATCGGTGTCGTCGCTCTGGTCGTCGTCCTCCTTCCACTCCTCGCCGTCGTCCTCCTCGTCCTCCTCCTTCTTCCTTTTCTTCTTGGGCGCCTTCTTCTTTCTAATGTGTGGGCTTGGCGTGAGCGATTCGATGATCATGTTGATGTCGTTCTCCTCCTCTTCCTTGAAGATCCTGGCGATATCAGCGTCGAGCGAAGCGAATGCGAAGCTCGAAAAGCCAGCGATCGTTGATCCATAGGCGGAGGGTTGGAGGTTGGGGTCGTCGTCCCCATCATCATCATCGTCGTCATCAAAATTGTCTCCTCCGATATCTGAGTCATCTGATTCAATAACCACAACCTGTGACGGTGCAGGTGCCCTTTGATTGATACCTTCGTCAATATCATCGTTATCGTTATCGTTGTTATCATCTCCCGCATCGTCGTCACTTTCATTGTCATTACCACCCCCCTCGTCACCTTCGTCCATGTCATCGCCACCCCCTCCTCCATCCTCACCCCCCTCACCCCCCTCACCCCCGTCACCCCCATCATCCGCCCCATCTCCCTCATCCCCATCCTCCCCATCTCCCTCATCAATCACTTCACCCACACCCTCCCTCCGTAAAACCTCCAATATTTCGCCAAACACCCGTTTCTCTTCGACCACCCACCGCAATCCGCTGATCCTGAAGCACGTCCACCCGACCCTCTCGAGGACCCTCTGCTGTGATACAATCGCGTCCCTCTCCTTCAGGGAATCGTCCCTGCCGGAGAATGTGAACTCGGTGTGAAACCCCACCCGCCCCCCCGTCTGTCCCTCCACAAAGAACCCCCCCGTCCAGACATCCCCCATCAAGTGCACCGCGTAGCCCAGGTTTCTAAGCCTCAGCGTGACGATCTTTGACACGTAGTCCAAGTCGCCAAATCCTTCCTCCTCCCCGCCCTCCCCCGCCCTCCAATCCTCCTTCCCCTTCTTCTCGAAGAAATGGATGAGCGCCTTCTTGACATCGTTTCCGTTGCTGACCTCCGAAGCTTTGACACTCCGGACTAGCGTGACTCGATTCCTAGCCCGCGACATGGCCACGTTGTACCGCTGTCGATGCAGGTTTTGAACTGTGACGAGCGAGCGTGCATATCAAATTAGAAACTAAGTTAGTACCTCCGCTGTTCTCTCGCCACACACACTCCGCACACTCCTCACCTTGCGACGGAACCGCACCCTTGGAGGCCACCAGGCTCAAGTAAATTATGTCGCGCTCTGCTCCCTGAAATCGCGGGGGCGCGCCACACAAAATTTTGTGCTTAGTGTAGGCACCGGGTCCAAGGCGATTCATCAGCTCGGTCTTGATGCATTTCGCCTGCTCCTCCCCGATCAAACTGATTACCCCGAAAGTCAACGTTACCTCGCCCCCCGATTCTTCGATGGTCTTCGCAATGTCGTCGCAGATAAACTTGCATTCCTTCTTGTTGACCTTGCCCTCCTTGGCTCCGTCGGGAATGTAGCAGTCAATGATCGCCGGGTCGAATCGCTCCGAGGAGGTTGGAATTCGCAGGGGGAGGAGGCGAGAGCGGTAAAACTGAGAGTTGCAGTAGGAGATGATTCGCTGGTCGCAGCGAAAGTGCTCCGAGAGGATGACTCTATTCGTTGGGAACGCCTGAGAAGCGAGCTCGAAGAATGACATGGAACCGGGGAGAAGTTCGTCCGAAAAGAAGGTGGAGGTCGGCAGCGTTGCGCGTAGGCTCGTCAGGACGTTCTCGGAGATGAAGGACTCGCTAGGAGAGACCTGGCGGCTGTCGCCAACGATGAGCCACTGTTTCGCGCGCAGGAGGGCGGGCAGAATCGTGATATCGCTCTGACTAGCCTCGTCCACTATCACCAAGTCGAACTTGCCGAGCTTGGGTCGGAGGTATGTCGACACTCTCGTAGCAGGCATGATCCAGCACGGGATGTAATGGACGCAGTTGTCGAAAGCTTCCATGTACTCCGCCCTGTGTCGCTGCTGCCTCTCCGTCAAGCGCCTCGCCGCTTCTTCACTCCTGAAATTCAGCTTCGACGCCATC
The DNA here is from genome assembly GCA_030267945.1 of Triparma strigata. Classification (NCBI taxonomy): domain Eukaryota; class Bolidophyceae; order Parmales; family Triparmaceae; genus Triparma; species Triparma strigata. The sequence goes on from BRXY01000179.1 coordinate 43,754, forward strand.
TGCGCAAACTTAATAAGGGCAGATGCCGCCTCGGGAGTGAAGTTCTCAACCAAATTAGCAATTATCTTGCTCTCCACGAGCCTGCGCTTTCGGTCGAAGAGGTCGACCTCCTGCGAGCGGCGATCTGGAAGGTTGTGTTGTTGGCGTTAGAAATGGTGGCGGAATTGGCAGCACAACATCGATATTTCATGTCTCACCTTTCTCCTTACTATTCACGTCGGATAAGGCAGACACTAAACCACGGAGCTTGGCGTCGTTCCTGGCGGACGCCACTGCCCAGCACGCTTTCAAGAACGGTAAGAATTCCTTCAAAACCGAAGGAGAGAACTTGCCGAATTCATGCTCGTGATCCGGAACGTCTCCTTCCAACTTCTTCAGATGGTCCAGAAGCATCATGTGCTTAAATACGGTTTGCCAGTGCAGCACGGTCTTGGGCGGAGTCCCGTCGATCTTAATCTGCTCTACGGCAGCGTTGGCTTTACCCAGAACCTCCTTCGTCTTGGTCCCGACGAGGGGGATGGTCGCGACGGAGGAGGCCGACAAGTTCTTTATGGTTCCTAAGATGTACTTGGCCCTCCTCGACACGAGCTGCTGAGTGTGGTAAAAGACATCCTCAGCCTCGGCATCTTCAACGGCGGGGTCCAAATTCAGCTCGACTTCGACCTCGCTCAACTCGTCTGAAAGGCCCAGGGCGATCTCAGACAGCTGCGACGCACGAGTGTACGGGGTGAGAGCTCGTACTCAGTACTCCAACTAGTATACCGTCTCGTCTCACCTTGATGGCCTCCTCAATATCTTTAACTGACATGCTGTTCATTATTTTGCTCCAGAGCGCCGTGTGCGTGCTCGCCAACAAGACGCTCACCTTGAGCTGCTGCCCCCTTTCGCTGTTCCAAAAGTCGACCTCACGCGCCGCCCCAGATAGCAGGTCGGACGAAATTTTATCAACCTTGGATTGAATCGCCTCGCTGGGAGCGGCATCGCCCGCCAATCCAGACGACGTTTTGAGAGTGGTCGAAACTCTCTCGGCTAAGTTCTCGACGGTAGCCTGTAAATGTTGCATCCCCTCGGCTTCGGAGACGCTGCAGTCAACGATCAGCGATCTCATGCTGCTCGGAAGCCTATCTTTCAAAACGGCCAAGGCCGAGCTGTTCTTGCTCGTCACCAAAACCCTCTTCCCCGACGCCAGGTAGTGGCAGATGACGTTCGCTATGCTGTGGCTCTTGCCGCAGCCAGGAGGACCCTCAACGACGACGGCCGGCGCCCCCGAGGAGAGCATGGCGGCAATCTGGTCCTGGGAGGCCGAGGTAGGCAGCGGAAAATCCGACACTGTCGTCTTGGAGCCATGGTCCGGAGAAGAAACGAAGCTGCGACGAGCGAAGCAGCGAGCGCAGAGATGGACGTTCACGAGTTAGAACCCCAGCTCGTACCATATTCCCAGCTGGTCCACTGTCACTTACCTCTTTAGGTAGGAGAAGAATTGAGAGGCGCCGGCGGAGCCAGACTTTGAACCTTGAAGACCGGCGCTGGGACCGTCAACAAAGTTGAGGCAGGGAGTCGGGATGGAATCAGGGCTCTCGTGGACGATGGTCTTGAAAGCGAGCGCGTCTCTGGCGAAGATCGACGCAGGCGGAGGTCGGGAAAATAGGGTGAAGCTGTCATCGATGACGAGATTCGGCGGCAGCTCGGCGTCGGGAGACGCACCGTACGCGTGCGACTTCAGCGGCTTGAAGGTGGCCTCGGGGCTGATCTTGATTGCGATTTTCTTTATTATTGACTTGAACGTCGGCGGGTGCGCAGGGAATATAGTTTGCGGGAACAGCTCCTTTGCGATTTTATGGACCGCGGCTGCCGAGGGCGCAGGAACAGCGACCGCGGCGTTGACTTCGTCATCATCATCGCCATCAGCCCCAGCATCAGCATCGTCGGCGCTATTGTTGTTGGATATAATCTGAGAGAGCGTCCTGGCGCAGACACCGACGCCGGAGTAAGGGGCGGGGTGGAGCAGCAGCGCCCCATCGCTCGCGATTGTGATCTCGCACTTGATCTCCAGGATGTGAGAGTTCACCGACGTTGTGCCGCGCTTCAAATAGCACTGATGGAGCGAACGACGAGCGCAAGGAGCAAAGCGACGAGTTAGTCGAGGAGCAATACGAAATTCATTACTTCTTGAACCTTACCTGCCCCAAGCCAAAGAAGACCTCCCTCCTCTCGCTGTCTATCAAGTCAAAGAGAGTGGAGTAGATAGGAGCGATGATCTTTCGAGCGAGCTCCCTGAAGGACCAGTATTTGTATTTTCTCATGAATCTGGCCCGACTTGAGGCTAGCGCATTAGGAGTCGCTGGGATTTCAGAGTTGGGCTGTGATTACGAGCAAAGCGAGCGAATGTGGAAGAGGGTGGAGTTGTTTAGTTGGCGTCAACCAATATATGAGCGAATAGTGAAGAGGGAGGAATTATTTAGTTGGCGTCAAAATCTTGATGCCATATATCTATATGGCGCCATATATCTATATCTCGCACTAGCTGCTCGTCACTTTGCGCTCCTCCTTGCGCTCCTCACAGCTTCTCACCTTCTGGAACACCGCCTTCGGAACGAAAGGGGCCAGATCAGAGGGGATCGGAAACGCCGGAATCGCGGTCGGTCTGCAAACGCGCACATACGTGTTCGAAGTGCTCGACGCCGAGGACTTGTAGAACGTCAAGAAAGATTGAATGTCATCCGAGAGGAGCTTCTGATACTTCTCGCCTAGGCTTGCAGAGTCAGACGACAACGCCGTGAGAATCTGGAAAGTCTTGGGCGAGAATATCGTGGCATCATCGGTCTGTTGCTGGTCTGTCCCTCCAGAGCACCTCGCCACAAACGAAAGGAGCTCGCAGACTTTTGCGGCGGCGGACAGTGGAGCGGAGGCATCTCGTGATGACATCTAAATTGTTTGTGTTGAGCGGGAGGGCGGGTGTACCGCGTAACGTGCGTACTATCAGACGGAGGTAGGGCGTTTGCGCGTTGTTCACTTGTCGGCTTTCAAGATAATTATTGGATAATTGTGGTCTTGGCAGCATCAAAAATCAGGATTCTCACTGGGAAGCGAATCATGTCCAGCCCAGCCAAACTTGCGGCAGCAAAGAAAAAAGATGCCAAGCTGAATCCCAAGCCTAAAGCGGCGGGCGGCACGAGACCCGCACCCGCGGGGAAATCTGCTTTGAACAAATCAAAGCTGGTTAAAGGCGCCAAGAAGATCGGCAACGCTGTTGCAGGGAAAAATAAGAAGAAAGCTACTTCTCCGAAGGCAAAGAAGGACAAAGACAAAGCGGGGGGGGAAACGACACCAACGACCACAACGTCCACAACGTCCACACCGACAACTGAAACTCCCGCTCCTACTCCTACTCCCGCTCCCGAACCCGAACCCGAACCTGAACCTGCCAAAAAAGTTGAGGGTAAAGTAAAAATACGATACAACCACTACTGCGAAGAAGTAACCATCACGACCACCGAGGGCAAGGCCGACGGTTCTATCCCCGCCTCCGAAATCGTCGACCTCCTCGCTCTCGACTTTGCTTTCCCGGGCAACTTCGTGACTCACTTGAACAGCACGGCGGCGACCGAGCGCAGGGACAGGCTTTGGTACCAGCCCGAAACCGGAAACATCTCAGGCCTCATGATCGGTAAAGAGTACTTCTGCGACATCGACGAGGACGAGGTTGCCGAGGCCGCCGTCGTCAGGACAGCTTACAAAGGAGTGGAAAGCTCGGAGCCCTCGATGATTGGTGGGAAGAGGGAGGAGGGATGCTCGTGCCTATTCGGCAACCCGTGCATGGAGGCTTACACGTGCAAGAACTGGGCGAAGAGGGAGGAGATAGCAAGGGCCAATGGTTGGAAAGGGTACTCATAATAATAATATTTATGTCTTTTTTGGATAGTGCAAACACTCTCTCTTTCTCTCATTCTTATCGGCTCGTTTCCTAATTAATCAGTCAGTAACCCATATATTCATACCATACTTATTCCCCTTCGTAATCGCCACCCCTTCATGGACAGTCAACGGGTCTACATCCCCTTCCTTCGTAATATTACTCCAGAGCACCGCGCTCCCTTTGACCGGCTGAACTTCCAAGACCGTCCCGTCCTCATTCTTCAGAAGGGGGAAGCGGGTGGAACCTCCCGAGTTCGAAGGGACGTCGTTCAGGTAGACGAAGAAGGTGCAGACGCGGCGGGGAGGGTTCGCAGGGAACTCGACGCTGCCGTCGTCGAAGAGGACGCCGGTGTCGTGGTGGGCGCCGAAGAACTGGCCTGGTTTGTATTTTACTACTTGTAGTGGTTCGACTCTGAAGAGAGAGAGAGAGAGAGAGAGAGAGAGAGAGAGAGAGAGAGAGAGAGAGAGAGAGAGAGAGAGAGAGAGAGAGAGAGAGAGAGAGAGAGAGAGAGAGAGAGAGAGAGAGAGAGAGAGAGAGAGAGAGAGATAGTTAGAGACTGATTTATATGAAAGCGCTTTCGACGACTTTCGTATTCTCTCACCTCTCGATAGTCGTCCCGCAATAGCTCGCCGCCTTCTCCTCAATCGCCGCGATCTTCGAGTCCTCCATCTTCGTGAAGTACGTGAAGGTGGACGTGCGGTTGGTGTCGTCGTCGTTTCGTGTGAGGGTGGTGGAGTCGTCGGTGTAGGATTTCTTGAACTTCTTGAGCTTTTTTGGGGTCAGCTTGGCGGGGGAGGAGGTGGAGGGGAGGTAGGGGGAGGTTAGGGGCTCAGAGGGTTGCTTGGGGGGGGAGCCAGGGACGTAGAACTGGGTCACGGGTTGGTGGATTTGGACGACTGGTTCTGGCACTACTGGCTGAGGTTGAATTTGAGGTTGGGTTTGGGTTTGAGGTTGAGGTTGAGATGGTTGCGCGACCGGTTGGGTTTGGTCGGGTTGAGTTTGAGTTGGTTGCGCCGCTGCTGCTTCGACCGGTCTCACGGGGATGGACTTTATGGGCGAAGCGTTGAGAGCGGCGGCGAGACGGATCCCAAACTCGTCAGGGGCGGCGGCCTTCTTCTGCTTCTTCTTACGGGGCTTCTTGGGCTTGGTGGCGGCGGCTACGGGGAGGGCTGGGGGCTGAGCTGTATTGAGCTGGTACGGCTGGATTGAGGGTTGAATTGGGGGTTGCGGTTCTTGAGGCAGAGGCAGAGGCTGAGGGACTGGGTTGGGCATTTGCATGGGCTGAGGAGGCATCGTCGCGACCGGCTGAGGCTGTGGCGGCTGAGGCTCGATGGGCATGGCCACAGCGACAGCGACTGGTGCTGGTGCGGGTTCCGGTACGGGATGGGGTTCAACGACAACGGGGGCAGGGACGGCCACAGGCGCCATTACAGGTTCAGGCTGCTAAGAGCGAATCGTTAGTATTAATTTCGTTGCTTTTGCTGTGGTGTGTTGCCGCAGTTTCTCACCTGCTCCTCCTCGACTGTTTCCTCCTTGGGCTGCACTACTAGTAAAGCCGGCTGCACGACAGCAGCAGGCTGCACCTTCGGTATCTGCAAATCACACCTCGCCGCAATATGATCCAACTCAATATTAGTCAAGAACTTATCAATAACGTAAACATTAGGGTTGCTGTGAACCTTCCTGAGCCTCCTGTCCGTGCTCTCCGTCTCCGAGAAGAAGAGCTTGTTGAGGCCTGGGAAGCGGGATGTGTTTATCTTCTTGACGCGGGTGGAGGTTCGGGTGCCGTTCGGGTTGGAGGCTGTGCGGAGCTGCTCGGCGTAAATTTCGGCGTCCGTGGGAGGAGCGGGAGGAGAAGGGGGAGAAGAGTCGGAGGAGGAGTCAGACTGATACTCGTAGCCCTTTTGCGGACGTTTTGGAGGCATTTTGAGGCACCCCTTTGCGGAAAGGCGATTTTTGCCGCTGGTGAGGTTTTGAGAACGAACGATTTAGGACGCCTTTTAGTCAACGTGGGTTGGAGTGTGCTGAAGCTGTTAATGTAGATTAGGGTACGATGATTGTTATCAATGCACTGATCGCGGATTCAGTATTTCTTTCTTTCAGGATGGATGTGAATGGATTCCCAGGCATTCTAGCAAAGTCGTCCAGTGCGCATCCAATTTACGCTTGTCGGTCTTAGACTGTGTGCTGTAGCCGTTAATTGATAGTATAGAGTTGTGAATATAGATTAATATTTAATATAATTTGTCGTTAATAATAGTTAAGGATAGATATGTCTCCTCCTTCTTCAGACGGGGAGCAGGAAGAATGTGATCGTCATCAAGGTGTCATTAATGACACTATTAATACTACTAGTAGCACTAGCAACACTATGATATCCAATGTACCAATCGTCTCATGGGTAAAGTCTCATGTACAGTCTCATGCAACATCATTATCATTATTATCATCACTGATAAGTTCACTGTCGTACCTGCTTCCTAACCGTTACTCAAATTCTGATTCTACCGTTGAGCTTACTTGCGCTATATCGGACTTGATATCCCTCTTGACGGATCTTTGCAAGTACGAGGAGGTGAAGAGCACGGGGATGACTATAAACACGACTATAAATACGACTGTAAACACTTCAAATACGACAAACAAGACGCAAATATCAATGAGGATACTGCTCGCAGTCATAGAGATCATACAACTCAGCGTCGAGAAGGTCTGCAGGAGCAAGGACGAAGCTTGGGGCAGGAACTCGATCGTGTCCATTGAAGCGTTTAAGAGCGTTTTGAGGTTGTTGATATTGAAGGGCAACTTTCAGGGTAACTTTCAGAGGCAGGGGCTGGACGACCGACCTGTGGAGGCTAGCATTTTAGAGGGGGGAGGGAAAATCGTTCCGGGGTACAGGAATCCGACTGAGGAGGAGGTGAGAAGCTGAAAAAAAAGAAGAGAAAAGCTGAGAGAAAAACTAACCCTAACTCGTTTACAATGTCGTCTTCAGGTTTATGTGGAGGGCTTGATAAGGAGGGGTGGGGTCAAGGTTAAGGGGAGTAAGACGGGGAGGGAGATAAGGCTACCCGTGGAGGCGGTTAGGAGGGGGGAGTGGAAGGACGGCGAAAACGACATTGGACGATCGGACACAAACTCCACCGCCGCCAACCCCACCAGCAACGCCACCGACAAAAATAAGAACATCTACCTGATCCTGGGCGAGGTCCTCCACGTCCTCCGGCCAACAATCTACGCCCAGCTAAACTACAAAACGTACACCTCCCCCTCCTGGGTCCCCTGGTTAACCTCCCTAACCCTCGACGTCCTCAGCCACAAACTGACGACCCTCGGTTTGAAATCTTCCTCCCCCACCTCGTCAATATCCCCCCCCAACGCGTCCGAGCTTCGACGGAGGAAAAACACGTGGTTCTTGTACGTGCTCAGGGCGCCTATATTCAAGAGAGGCGTGGGTAAGATCGTTAATTTGAGGGATTATGTTAGCTTGCCGGGGTTCGAAATGGTCTTCAGATACGTCATTGGGTGGCTGGTTTATGTGAAGAGGAACCATTTTCTGTTGGAGAGCATGGGATGATATTGAAAACAGCGATTTCTACTGTTTGTTCTCAAAAATGTATAGGGCTTTTCTAATTGTATATATATACGTTCACTTCTCAAAGCTGCTCCGCATGCTGAACCCAATTTCATTGCCTCCGCTCATTAGCCCGACTTCGATGCTTCTGGTGAGCAAGCTCCCGATGCCGACCCCTTCCCCGCCCTTAACTTTGAGCTCGCTGATCAGTCCAGTCAGGTCCTTGTTCCTCCTCGCGCTCGCTTCTCGCATGGTTTCGGAGTCGGAGTCTGTGGGAATGTCGATCTCCATATCACCACCGGAACCTCCTGCCCCCCCTGCACCTCCTGTGTCCATGTAGTCGTTGTCGGAGAAATCGCTCTCTGAAACTACCCTGCAGTCATCACGGTTCACGTTCCGCAGCAACCTCTTCCTCATCCTCTCGACCTCCTCTGTGACTTTATCACTATCCGCCCCCTCCCCTTCTCCCTCTCCCCCCTCCTCGCCACCTAAGCTCAGGAAGCAGGAATTGCTATTCGTCATCCTCTTAACACTCCTGCTCTCCTTCAGCCAAGACCTCTCCACCTTGTCCCTGTTGTCCTCGATCTTCGCAGCGGTCTCCTTACAGTAGTACTGGTAGTATATGTCGTTTTCCCGCTCCTTTCTTCCTACAGTCCTCTCGAATTCTTCAGATATTCTAGTCGCGGTTATTTTGTCGACTTGAATCTCCCTGTCCGTTTCATTTGAGTCCGACTGCGACGAGCCGAGGAGCAAAGTTACGAGTTAGCATTCAACTGAAGTGTTAGAAAATTGATGACACATTCCGAAAGCGTTTGTACAGATCTCGTTCCCGTTCAAGCTCACCTCTCCCCCGACAGCCCAGGCTTGGGCGACGGATTTCTTGATGAAGATGTCACCGTCGATGGAGACGGACATGCCGAGCGACTTGTTCGGGATGAAGTTCTTCTTCTGGTATTCTAGGTGTTCGAAGGGTTTCTTTTCGCTAGGATTAATTTTGGGCGAAGCCTTGCCGAATTTCAGTTCCGGGACCTTTTGCTTCTGATTTCGGCTGGCTCTGGGGCTCGGAGAGTCCGGCACGAGGTGAGAGGAGGGTAGGGGCGCAACCGGCTTCAAGTCCAACGGGGAAATAGCACCGCCAGCCCCCACCTCCATCGCGTTACCCTTGCTGCCTCGTCTCTTGCCAGTGGGCAAAAAGGCACGGGGTGAAATCTCATTAGGGGAAGAGGCGTGGGAAGGGTCTGCAGCATCGAAGGGAAAATTCCCGCCGAGCACCATTTCTTGAACCTTGCACCAGGACTTTCGTCGCTTGGGCGGGTTCGGAGGAGGCATGGTGGGTGTGTGTGTTGGGAGGTGTTCCGGGGCTGCGGAGCAGTTAAGGAAGTTTGGGTTTACTCAAGGGGTTGGAGGGTGGAGAGGGGGTCCTGACGGTCGTCAGTGAATTATTAGGGAATGGGGTCCCGATAGCACGCGATTATATTGATTTAGCTTGCGGTGTTATGGAGTTTAAAAACTTAAACATTTACGGCTCACACAAGATTCTGGAATTAATTTCATTTCAGAGGTCTGGATCCCTGGACCCTCCCCAGCCGAAATGATCTTTCATCAGGTATCTTGTGATTTCTTTCTAAGTAGTAAAGGTGTACATCTTGTGGTTACCCCCCTCCCGCTCCTCCTCCTTCCCCAACTCCTACTGTAACCATATGCTAACCGCCCTCCCGCCTGTCCACCAATCCTTTCGCACAGACCCAACCGCCTGTGCAGGCCCACCTCCGCCTCTCAAAATGAGCTCCTTCGCATCGTCCGCAGTCTCGCCCCGAGCCCGGGCCGGTACGATAGACGTCTAATCTGACACAGGTCAGATATCCGCCGCCTTCGAGGCAACGTTTTACAAGTACTTTAAGGAATTTTGCGCCATTCGCACGAGGGCACGAAAGACCTCTACTGAAAAGGACAGGTATAAGGAGTTGTTCAGCACCCTTAAGACGGAGGCGACGGACGCCACACAGCAGCTTCAGCCGATCATCCAGAAGTGCATGGCCTTCTACAGGACCGCCGGTGGACCTGATCATTTCCAGTTAGACCCCGAGTTCATCGAGCCGATGCCCTTGACAAGGCAGCAACTCCGCGCAGACGATCTTACAGATCCATCTGACATAGCAGAGTTCCTCATAGCGGTGGGCGCCGAGAACCAAGACAAGTTCCAGAACCCTCTCAAGAAGCTAATTGCAGACTTCAACGACCCGAGCGCTTCGTTCGAGAGCATACACCAAAAGTACTTGGACGAAATGCCCCCCCCATCGATGCGCAACCTTCCCTTCCGGAACCCCACCTTCGTTCTGGAACCGGGCAATAGAAAAAAAGTCGTCCGCGAGAGGTTCGGGCCGCTGAAGGACGAGAAACGAGGCCGCGCCAAGATCAAGCAAGGCAAAGAGTTGACTGACATCAACCGTGTCACCCTGGAATTCGAGGACCCGAAGGTCCTAGAACTCGCCTTCAGGTGCATCGAGGCGACCAGAGCCTACGCCCTCGTCTGCGTGAAAAACAAGCTCAACGAGACGGACCAGCCTCCCTGCATCCACCTCAATGTCGCTGTGAAAAGCGGGCAGAGCAAGTACGAGCACGACTAGATCTGCGAAATCCAAATGTACCTGAGGAGTGTTTTGAGGATCAAGACCACCAGCCATATTTTCTACAACGTGGCGAAGGCCGAGAACGAGTTCGCCGTCAAGGACGTCCAAGAAACTCAAGTGAATGCGTCCAACGTCCCCCCGTCCCCCCCCAGAAAAATGCATTCCCCCGCCAACAGTAGCGCCTTGGTCGACGCGGCCGATAGAGGTGACGCCAATAAGGTGCTGGAGCTTCTCGCCGAAGGAATGGACATCAACTACAGCAAGGAGGGGGATGAAGGAAGAACAGCGCTGTACAAGGCTGCGTGGGAGGGTCACCTGGATGTAGTGCAGGCCCTAGTCACTGCTAAGGCTGACTTGAACAAGGCGAATACGGATGGGTGCACGCCGCTCTTAATCGCTGCGTATAATGGTCACCTGAATGTAGTGCAGGCCCTAGTCGCTGCTGAGGCCGACGTGGACAAGGCGAAGACGGATGATGGGCGCACACCGCTCTGGACCGCTGCATATGAGGGTCACCTGGATGTAGTGCAGGCCCTAGTCGCTGCTAAGGCCGACGTGAACAAGGCAGCGGGAGAGTGGACGCCGCTCCGAATAGCAACCCAAAACAATCACACATCGATTGTTGCTTGCCTTAAGTCCGCTGGAGCCAAATAACTACCGTTCCAATATGATCATCACCCTCCCTCCTAATAAAAAAATAAGAAAAAACTCGTTTGAACTTCAAATCCCCTCTTTCCCTTCCCCCCCTCCTACCCCTCTTTCTTAGTTCCCTCCCAAAATCCCGTTCAAGCCCCCCACCTCCTTCGCCGTCCCAGTCTTAACGAGAGGCGTCCCCTTAACCTCGACGTTAGAGTCGACGTTCTCCTCGTCCCCCATAGCGTGGATTAGGAGGTTACCTTCCTTCTTCAACTGAGATTAAAAAACGGAGAACGCAATAAAAACATATATTTCGTTAGTTTAAAAAACACACAACCACCCCCTCCTAAAACCCTCCCCTCACCTGTTCAAGTCCATCCTTCCCCATAACAACCACACCAACCGTATCATGCAACGGCGCTCCAATCGTCCCCTCACTAGCTTCAATAGCTTCCTTAATACCTTCATGGCTAGCTCCGGCGCTACCGAGGGTTTGGGTTAAGAGGCGGGAGGCGGATTTTAAGTAATGCAAGTAACAAGAATTATTTGATGCATGATTGTGGTGATTTTCATTTGTCTTTTACGACTCCCTTGAACCTCTCCTTGCCAGACCCCCCGCTCTCAATTATGGAACCCTGACCTTCAAACTCTTTCTGCAGCGCTGTCCTGGTCTTCTTCCTGTACACCTCGACCGTGAAATCAGTCTCCGGCGCTTCAACCGCGTCAACGACGAGCTCGGCGAGCTCCTGACGAGACAGGCCTCCTCCCAGGTAGTCGCCCTGGGCGATCTCCACCGGCCCTCCGTCTTTCCCGTTCACCAAGACGCCAGGACGGATTATGACGTAGTCCTTCACCTTCTTCCTGACCTCATCCTCACCGCGAAGCTTCTGGTACATTATTCCGTCGACCACGCCGCCCATTGAGTTGGTCATCTTGTAGCCTTGGCTGCGAGAATTGAGGAGAGGAGCGAAGCAACGAGTTAGAATTGATGATGATGTTGACGTCGGTTATAGACTGGAACGTTCTAGCTCGCCGCCTCGTTTAAAATCTACGTGATGCTAACGTCGATATCTAGATTGGAACGTCCTAGCTCCTCGCCTCGTTCCTCTTGGCCTCTCACCTGTCAGGCCTATCCACGGCAAGCGCCGAAATCAAAACCAACCTGGTCGACTTCGGAAGCACCTCCACAACGTTCTTGACGCCTCCGTAGTCTACCTCCTGTGCGTTTCCTCCCTTCTTGCTAGCGCTCGCTGCGTACACGATTGCGGTAGGTTTGACGGCTTCGATTACGGCCTTGAGGGAGCTAAGATCAGTTACGTCGACGGGAGAGGGGTAGGGAGTGTAGTAGGACTTGTCGAGCTTTACGACTTTGAAGGGGTCGGAGCCGGTGCGGGTGGCGGATGTACAGGGTATACTTCGTTTTAGGCAAGCCTCGATTGTTGACATTCCGGAGCGGCCGGACGCACCGAGGACCAGGACGACGGGAGGTTTCGAGGAGGGAAGGGCAGCGGCGCTGTTATTGACGAGTTAGGAATACGATACGATACGATACGATACGATACGGTGGGTGTCGGTCGGTCGGGTATTCACCTTGCAGTGAGGGGCAAGATGGCGAGCGGAAGGGCCATGGCGGCCTTGATAACCTCTCCCCGTGTGGCGAGCAGGCTCGAAGTTGAACTAATCTTTGAATGAGGCACGGTGAAGGACTGGAAGCCGGATACGGAGAACAGACATATCAGGAGGAGCAAGATATTCGCGGCGATCATTGGTAGGGCGAGGTTTGGAAAGGTTGGGGCAGCTGGCTGGCATGTTGTCAACTTCTTTTCTGATTTTCGTGCAGCTGATTTGTGAGTTCCTTCGTTAACGTTATTGTAATATTAAGATCTTTTTCGAACGAAACTGTGTTATAGTTTAGGTATGACGATTAAATTTATTAAAATATGTTCGTATATGTCCTTAAATTGGTTATCAAAGAACAACAATAGAACGACGCCGAGAGATGCCTTTTGTGAACCCAATTTAATCCCTCAATAAACGCCCCTATAACTGATTTTATAATTCGAATTGCTTCTAACACTACAATTTCCCCCCTCGTATCGCAACTTTCAGACGGCGCAGCCCTTTCATCAAAATTTAACATAAAAAGAAACATGCCAAGAACGACGAAGCGAAAGCTCGCCCTCTCCCCTCTTCCCACCACTACCCACGACGCCGCGCCATCCCAAACGTCCCACACTTACAAACCTTACCAAGAAGAGGATGTCGATTTACTTCCCGATGTAAGCTCTCCGTCCAGCGAGTCCTCCAAGTCCTCAAACAAATCCTCCTCCAAGTCCTCCCCCGCGAAAAAGCTCAAGACCAGCCCCGCAAAAACGAAGAAGAGTCCGTCTAAGAGCATCACGAACTTCTTCGCGCCCCGTACTCCTAAGGACAAGCCCTCCTTCGCCAGCACGGTGAAGGTCACGCCCAGCCCCGACCAGAAGAAGCAACAGCAGAGTAGGAAGGCTCTGGAATTGGACGAGGTTGTGGACGTGGCCTTGTTCTCTGAGTCCCCTAAGAAGAAGAAGAAAGTTTCCCCCCCGAAACGCAAACCAAAGGCGAAGCCCGCCGTCTCCCTCTCCGCCTCCCCTCAGGTCGGCGGCGAGAAGCCCCCCCTCCCTCAACCCCCCCACGTCCCTTTCTACATCCACAAGAACATCGATTACTCAGTAGAGACATCCGAGTCCATCCTCTCCCTCCCCGTCCCGAAGCGCAAGGCCTTCGTTTTGATCCGGGACTCCCACGACCTCCCTGTCGACTTCGAGACGAGGAAGTACGGTCCCAAGTCAGGACAGACCTTCGAGCAGAGGGTCCTTGGCTGCTACGACAAGGGGATGCTAGAGGACTTCAGGAAGGGAGATATCGGAGATATTTGCGTGGAGTGCGGAGAGAGAGGTCACAGGAGGAACGGATGCCCTACGTTGCTATGAATTATTTTGGGGGTTTTGCAGCGTCATGATGTTGATTGATATGATAAAGAAATTGATGGGGGAAGGTGTTTTGATTTTGCAAAATTCTTCAAAGTTTTTATTTCTTGACCCTCGAGCAATATTCTATGCGATCTTGAACAAGGGCACGCAGTGGGTAGGATTCACACTGTCTCCTCCCTCCTTCTCAATCATCGCCATGACCATTGCCTCGTCAACCTCTCCGTCCTTCATACACTCATCCCTGTGAATTCCAGATCCCACAAAGACGCTGCTTATCCCAGCAGCGTTAGCCCCGAGGATGTCGTGGTGCAGGGAATCGCCGACGTGGCAGATTAGGTCGTCTGAGTCGATGCTGAGGGCGGTTTTGCAGGCGAGGAAGTGCTCGCGGTGGGGCTTGCCAAAGTAGGTGACTTCTCCGTTGAACTCGGATTCGTATCTGTTAGTAGCGAAAGAGGATTCGAGGAGCGAAATACAAGATGTTAGAGTTATTTACCGGTGTTTATTTCTGTATGATCCGCTCGCGCTTCTTGTAACAAAGGAATTGCCGCATTTCCAGTTCGTCGTCGCTCAGATCCTCACCACCTCTTAACTTCTCACAACAAACTCTTTACTTCTCACCTCTTGCAAATGACCCCGGGCATGTAGCTGATCTCGTTGCTCGGAGTGACGACCTTCAGGTCGGGGTTCGCGGAGAACATCGGAACCTTCCGATCCGACAGGGCCTTCAGGTAAGGATCTAAGCACTCGTAGGTGCACTCAGTCCTCAGCTTCCCCAGGTCGAACTTGGAGTCGGCGGTGGACTTCCCGAGCTGTGAACGAGCGAACGAGCGGAAGATTGGCGTTAAAGAGGTTAAATATTTTGTTGATGCATTGTGGCTCATGCAGCCAGACCTCCTCACCTTCTCAATGCTCTCGAGCACCACGTCGCTGCCGTGGGAGATGGCCACGTCCGCGGCGTCGGGGTCGGACGTTATTTCAATGTTGCCGAGGGAGTCTATGAACTGAGTGGTCTTGATCGTAGCTTCCTCCCCCGACCAAGTGAAGAGCATGACCTTGGTAGGGGTGCCGTCCTGCTTCGCAGGACGAGAGGAGAAGTACTTCGAGCACTCCCCTCCGGAGGTGATGGCGACGTCGAAGCTCGCCTGCGGAAACCCAAGCTTGCCGTAGAGGCGGTCGAGGCAGGAATCGGAAGACGCGGACGTGTTGCTGAGGATCGCCAGCTTCTTGTTGGCGGCCTTGAGGTGTTTGATGGCGTCTACGGCGCCGGGGAGAGGCTTCGCGCCATCGTGGAGGACGCCGTACTGGTCCAGGATGAAGGCGCTGTAGCGGCTGACGATGGACGGTGTCAGGCCGGAGGTGATGGTAGGAGTGGGTGGCATTGTGGATGTGAGATGGTGATGAGGCGGCCGAGTTGTGAGAGTGAAAAGGCTTGTAAATATCTTTTCAGAGAACGACGAGGCTAATTCTGATACGGCCGTTCGACAGTAGTTTTGGCGGTGTAGTGCGAGTAAAGACCTGCGATGGAGTGGTTGTATCGTGAGGCGCAGGATACAAGGCTGAAGCTTTCTTCCCTCAAATTTATTTTTTCATTTTCCTGGCAGACTCCTGTATTGCACGCTACGTTTCTGACAGAGCAACTAATTCCGAACCTTTCCACCAACACTAGCTAGCCGTACCTGCGTTGTAGAGAGACAATAGTGCTTTTAAAGTTCAATTTAGCAGTAATAGTTTCGAGTTCGCTAAACTCAAATTCGACCAGTCTCCTCTAGTTGCCTAAAAGGAGGCCTAAAAGGAGCGCCACGCAAAGGAGCGCCACGATGCCGTTGATTGTAAGTGCGCGCTTGAATTCTTGCCTTTTCATTTTTGAAGATCGACGCCTTCTTTAATGGCATCCAATTAATGGCATCTCGAACATCCCTCCCTCAATATTTATCACTCTCTCACTCTCCATCACACTCTCCATCACATCACAGGAGGAAGTCTCGAAGAAGTCTTCCACCAACTCCAACCCGAAGAAGAACAAGGGCAAGAAATCAAAGTCCACCGCCAGCAGCTCCTCCACTTCCAATGGCTCCTCCAAGCTTTCAGACTCGACCGCCTCCAAGCTTCCCGCATCCGTGATGGAGAGTCTGCTGTCGATGAATTTGGGCGACGTTCCCCAGGAGGTCGGCGTCGAGAACGAGTTCATGAAGGGGCTGTCGGGGATCAACAAGGCTGCGAGCGGACTGGGCATCGGCGGGGCAGGAGGAGGGGACCCCAACGCCCCCGCTAGCAAGGAGCAGATGACGATGGCGTTTGACATGCTCGCCAAGCTAGAGAAGGAGGACCCGGAGGCCTTCGATGAGATCATGACCAAGCTCGAGACGGACATGAAGAAGCAGGCCGAGGTGAGGCACTGCGAGGAGCGAAGTGGTACTAGCGAGATTACACTTTGGCATGCTATTTTATCTCGTTCGCTAATTATCTCGCTAACGCCAATATTTTTCACGTTCGCTTCGCAGGAGAGGGGAATCGACTTGGAGGAGGCCCAGAAGAAGGCCGACGAGTTCATAAAGAACAACCCCGACACTCCTTTCCCCGGAGCGGAGAAGATAGGGAAGAAGGACGAGGTCAAGATGCCCGACGGGAGGAAGATGGCGGCTGACGGGACGATCAAGAACGACCAGGAGGGCTGCCTGATAACGCCCGAGCCCGTCTTCTCCGTCAAGACCAGCGACAACAAGTCGGGCAGGAAGGTTTTCATCAACGTTTGCACCCATGAGAAGGTCACGGAGCCCAGGTAAGAAGCTGAAATAAGGAAGACATTTATTATTCGGCACCATCACCGGTACACATCGCTGACAGTTCTGCGCTTCATTCCTCCCGCAGAACTGTCAAGAGGCTGAATCCCCAGGGGGAAGAGGTAGAGGGGTTGAGCGTTCCGGTGGCCGTGAGTAGTGTCAGGATTGGCGGGAAGGGAGGAGAAGGTGAGTTTTATATACTTTTGCTCTCGTATTTTTGCGCCCTCCTCCAACCCGTGTCCACCCCTTGTCCCGTCGTCTCCTTTTTCGCAGATGCGATCTCCTTCGACTGCGTTGTGAACCAGTTTGTCATCGACGAGATTGGGAAGGACGCCAGCGGTGGCTACCGCGACTTTATCTGCCAGCTAGTCATGCAGTACGTGGAGCAGAAGTCAGGGAAGAAGGTCGAGGAGGGCGGCATGGGGGAGGGCAAGGGCCTCGTCATCGACAAGAGGTACAAACTCCCGAAGCTCAAGTACCACGCCTACGTCGACGCCGTCACAGGGGCCGTCATCAAGCCTGAGGACCTGAAGAAGGCCGTCGCGGACAAGACAGCCAGTGCGGCGAAGCAGTGGGTGCGCGAAGCTGCCAAGGGGGAGAAGGGAATCTCCGAGGTAGACGCTTCCACGCAGAAGAAGACCGAGAAGGCCAAGGCCAGCGCCGCCGCTGCGGCGAAGTCAGTCAAGGTGCCCATGAGCAACAAGAAGGTCCCGATCATGATCGGCGTCGAGGAAACTGACGGGTCCACGATGACACTCCTAGACCACGCCAAGAGCGTAGGTGAAAAGGTGAGCGAAGGGGCGAGCGAAGTGAGTACTGAGGGAGGCGATCGACTGAGAACCCCCACGTAATATTATATTATAATTGATGACGTGAAAGTGAAAAGGAGCGAACGATCTTCAGAATTCCAACTAACTCCTGAACACTTATCTATCTGTCGCAGCTCGAGCTATCCGATTTGCCCAAGCCCAACCCGGACGGCATTGACGTCTCCCAGCTGCTGATGGAGCCCTTGCTGTGCGACGCCCCAGACTCGGTCAAGAGCATCGTCATCTCGTGCCCTCTCCGCCGCGACTCCGGTCCGAACTCTGACCTTGACATGGCGGCGTTCTCTGCGAGCATCACGGCGCCTGGCTTCATCAAGACCACAGCCATCCTTCCGTACCCTTGCGTGTGGAAAAAGGCCACAGCCACGTACGACGCTGGGGCCCAGATGCTCACCGTCAGAGTTCCAGTGATGAAGGCGTCGGTCGACAGCGACCCGGACGTCGGCAGCAGGGCCTGGGGCCTAGCGCAGGCCCTCGGAGGCAATGACGACGAGGGTATGCCCGTTGAGAGAAGGAGCGGGGACAGGGGCGGGGACGGAACAGGCAAGAACGACAAGTCGTCAGGTTTGAAGGAGGACAAGTTCCACCTCAAGGTGCCCAAGGGTTACAATCAGTACTCTGGCGAGTACCAGGATGGCGACAGGGAGGACGAAGGGAACGACACCGGGGAGCTCCCGGAGGACAGGTTCCACAAGAACGACATCATGTCGCAGCACATTCTCGATCAGCAGGCGACTGAGCGGCAGAAGAAGATCGACAAGGCGGAGGAGGAGCGGCTGGAGAGGAAGAAGAAGAAGGAGGAGGGAGAGAACGGCGACGGAGACATAGAGTACCTCGATGTGGACGACTTCAAGCCAGGCGGGAAGTACTTCAGCGGAAAGACGGGGAGCGCAGTAGATGAGCCGGACAACGAGAACAGCCGACTGGTGACCAGCGAAACTTTGAGCAAGGCGGCAACAGTGATGAAGGACGGCAGTACAGACCAGGCTAGAGGAGACACCAAGAGCAAAATATCCTTGTCCAGTAATTTGTGGACAGAGCTTTTGGATTAGAAAAATTAAATACAGAATGGTCTTTCTGATTATTTTTATGCACAGATATATTAGAATTTGGTTTCTTTTGGAGTTTTGTGTGGGGAGAGTACGCCAAGTCCCCCCAGCATGTCATTCTCGTCAGTTAGGTGAAATTACTAAGACGACTTTTTTTTTCAAAATAACTTCGGGACGTATTACATATCACTGGGTCTCCGCCCGGCGCTTTTTACTATCCACGGAGCATGCATTGCTCGATAAATTGACCTCTCTGCTCTTCCTTCCTTGCACGGGACCTGACCGAGCCCTGCTGTTACCTTTGAAATTTTACAACAGACATGAACATGTAGTATGGCAGGCAACAAAAAGGATGTCTCTCGGGCCCCATTGATTAACAAGCCCCGAATTGCCAATCCTAAGTATTTCAGAGAGTAAGAATAAGCATTTTAGAGTTATGGTTATGGTTATGGTTATGGTTATGGATGCACGAAACGGTCCTAAGCGAAAAAGGGTTATGGTTATGGTTATGGTTATGGTTATGGTTATGGTTATGGTTATGGTTATGGTTATGGTTATGGTTATGGATGCACCTGTTAGGGTTAGAGTTAGGGTT
>BRXY01000180.1:0-30606 GCA_030267945.1 Triparma strigata
CCCTAACCCTAACCCTAACCCTAACCCTAACCCTAACCCTAACCCTAACCCTAACCCTAACCCTAACCCTCCGAGGATGACTGCCTCGTCCCTAGTAGAAAAGTAGCTGCAGGTTTCGGGGGGCAGCATGGAACTGGCGTCTACAACTGTAAGGAGTACGAGAAATTTTTCGAATCGAAGGAACAGGTCAAGGTTTGCGTTTGGAACGCTAAAGATCACGGCGACTTCCTAGCCGATGTCTCGGCCACCGACGCTGTAGTCAAAACTTTATTTCAGTAGTCCAAAATAAATTCAATCTATTTTTTGCTATTTACCCCTAAACCCTAAAGAAACCCTAATAACCCTAACCCTCCTCAACTCAAGTCGAACCCTTCTTGTTGGTACCGCGAATCATTGCCTCCATCATGTTCCACTCCTGCTCCGAGACCTGCCTGAGCTGGTTGAATTCACCGGCGTTTTGCACAGTTTCTCCGCCGTCCAGCGTTACAATCTCGCCACTAATCCAACTCGCGTAAGGCGAGACAAGGAAGGCGGCGAGGTTGGCCATCTCTTCGACCTTGCCGGCACGGTTGGCAGGGATCATATCAAGCATGGCGGTCTCGAAGCGGCCGGTCGGATCGAGTCTGTCAAACGCTCCCTTCGTCGGAATCGGGCCGGGGGCTATTCCCAAGAACCGGAAGCCGTAACGCCCCCACTCGGCGCCGAGGCTCTTGATCATGATTTCGATGCCGGCCTTGGCGCACGCGCTGGGCAGCACGAAGCCAGAACCGGTTGAGGCGTAGGTCGTAGTCGTGTACAAGAATACCCCTCCCCTGTCCTCCTCCATAAGCTTCTTGGACAGCTCGAGAGTGACGTAGGCCGAACCATTCAGAACGGTGTCGACAATTGTGGCGAACGCGTTTGAAGAGAGGCGCTCAGAAGGCGCAATAAAATTTCCCGCGGCGTTGTTGATCACAATGTCCGGCAGGCCGCAAACTGCGTAAAAAAAATGGTGTTAGCTACGGCACCTAACAACTCGACACAACCAATTCATAAGCTCTCACCCGTCTTCATTTCATCAATAGCCGCTTTCACCATCTCGCCGTCGCGAACGTTCATCGGAACTCCGTGAACTGGGTTTCCTGTCAGGGCCGTAATTTCCGCCGCGGTCTTATCGAGAACTTCCTTCTTGCGAGAGGAAATGATCACAGTCGCGCCCAGCTTGCTGAGCATCGTGGCCATACCTTTTCCTAAGCCCGTCCCGCCGCCAGTGACCAACGCGACCCTACCCTTGAAGGTATCGTCCGGCATCATCTGCCCTGTATGGGGCTTGTGGTGCGGCCACACCTTTCTTTGCTTCGCAGCAGCAGCATCTCCGCCCTTGTCGTCACTGGCACTGGCCAGGTGATCGGTCTTTGCTATGTACTGCTCCATCGCCCATTCCTGCGACTTTCCGCCTAGCTCCTCCCAGGCGTCCCACTTGGTGCGCGCGAAAAAGTCGGTGAAGCCCGGACGATCCGTGTTGACATCTCCGACTGTCGCCTGCTTGTAGAGCGCATAGAGTTCCAACTTAGGTACCCCATCAGGAAGGTCGCGGACCTTCATGGATCGAGTATCCACGGCGCTTTTGAAGTCCTCGGCCACTCCAAAGAGACGGGTCTGTCCAACCTGCCTGTTGCCTAAGCGGGCGAGCTTGATTGCCTGGCGAGAGAGCATTTTATGATGTTTGAACCTTAATCAGCAAAATGCAACTTTGATTCGTGGGGTAAGCATGGCTTCAATCATATTGGCACACGCCCCGAGGCGATCTCCAAAACGCCGGCACTCGAGCACTAGAAACGAACGGCGCGCTTGTCTCTAAAAATGCTTTCCTCCCTTTCACTTCTAAGCATCTTTCTTCCGATATTGACAATAATTTACCTCTACTTATTCCTTGGAACAGCGCATCTCGACGATTTCGAGGGCTTGCCAACAATAAACATCATTACCCCGTCGGGGCCCGCGTTCTCGGACTTGGATGAGATAAGTTTGTACAATCCCTTGCTGCTGCCAGTGATGGTTTTGTCCGTCCTCGGGACTTTTTTTGTGCCCAGAGCTGAAATGAAGCAAGACGTCGGTGGCCAGTGGCAGAAGGTACAATCAAGTTTACAAGATTATCTCAATGTTTTCGGGGCTTCAAACTCGCGACTTAATGGGAATCTGTTTCTATCACCCTTTGCAGCAGTAATGGCATTTTTCTCTTGGTTCGCAAGTCAATCGAGTAGGTTGCTTGGCAGGTGGAGAGGTGAGAAGAAGAAGAAGAAAAAAAGTTGAAAAGCCAAATTCCTTCTGACATACAAAATAGACAAGCAGAGCAAGCCCGCCCCCTCGTCGAAATTCGAGGCGCGCCCTGCGAGCCTTCTTCCCGGCACGGCGATTCTGCTATTTCTCAATGCTGCGTACATCCTCTACAAATCCGACTACTATGAACTCTATGATCGTGACGACCCTTCCACTGTCTATAAGATCGCGGGGAACACGTTAGGGAAGATCGGCACCATCAATTTTGGGCTCTTTCTGATCCCCGTATCAACCTTCTCGCCAGTCCTGGCCGCGCTGAGCTTGAGTCAAGAAGTCGCATACGCGTTCCATCGCTCTGCTGCCATCCTCGCAGTGTTGCAAATTGTTGCTCATGGCGTCTTGCACACTCTGGGCTACTACTACACCCGCGCTGAGACCGAGACGGAATCTGGTGCCCCGACTTTTGTCGAATGGACTGTCTGGCCGGCGAGCGTCTGCTACGGCGAAGAGGCTGAGGGCCCAGAATACGAGTGCCATGCTTGTTCTTGTTATCACACCAAGGCGAACGTCGTTGGTTTCTGGTCGGCCGTGTTCATGTGAGTTAATGCGCTAGCCAGGAACGCTATCGCTCCCCCACTTCTCTAACCCTACTACAACCCTAACAGGCTCTTGATATGCTTCACCTCGACGCCTCAGATAAGACGCAATTGGTACAAATTATTCTACTGGTGCCACGTACTTTTCGCAGTGCCCGCCCTCGTGCTCATGATGATGCACTGGAGCGGAATGGTGGGCTACTTCCTGCCGTCCCTAATCATCTGGGGCCTGAGCAAGTCGCTGCAGGTGTTCGAACTGGTTTCGATCCGCCTAAGAGGCGGCTCAAAGTTTGTCGCCAACTTGAGGGTGAGGAACATCAACGTAGCCGAGATCACTCTGCCAACATCCGGGGCCTCCTTTGTCCCCGGTCAGTTCGTGAGGCTTTCGATAATAAGCAAAGGTTGGAACCTCTCGATGCTTGAGCCCTCACATCCCTACACAATTGCATCTGCTCCAAGTTCCAACTTTGTCAAAGTGATTTACGCATCGGACACCAATTTTGGGCGCCGACTGGCCCAACTTGGCAACGAGGATAAAACGAGCCTTCTTGTTTGCCGCGGATACTTCGGGCCGAATGATCGCTATGACCGAATTCTTGCCTGCGCGTTGACTCCGCCCGATCAATCGTCGCCGTCATCAAAAGTAATGATCGTTGCAGGCGGGATCGGGTGCACACCCTACCTAGCGATGCTGTCACAGCTCGTTCTCGATATGCCCGAAAATAAGAGGGTTAGTAACGTCGAATTCTGTCTCGTCTGCAGGGGAACGGGGCTGCTAGAGCACTTGAAGCCCACCCTGAATGAGTACGTTAAGGCAGGAATCGTCGTGACTGTCCACGTGACTCCGGAAAGAACCGCTGCGTATACCCCTGTCGACAATTCTAAGGATCTTGAATTGCTGATGGGCACGAGCCAAGCCCTCGCACAAGGGGTCAGCGATGGCTTCAAATCGAATGGCGAGGTATGCGTCAATCCTCACCCGCTGATGCCTGGCGTGGCGAGGCCGGACGGCTTCATGAAGAGCGTCATTTCCTCCATTGTTGCCCCGCTCTTTTGGTTGAGCTACTTCTACGCGTCTCTCAAGCTGTGCTTCTACTACACCGAAGATGTCCAGAGCCATCACATTGTCGAGTCTCGGATTTTCTTGCCCTTGGCCCTGACTGGCTTTTGGGTTGTTCTCGGGGCGTTCTTCAACGTTCCCGTGATAACAAGGGCCCTTTGGGGGAGGGCGGCTGAACGAATCCCAACACCCAACGCTGACGCAAGAACACCTGGGCTGGAGTTCAAAAGTGACCCTAGTCCCACGAACACGACGCAAGTGAACAATGCGAGGGCGAGATTTCGCTCGTTGTCGATTGAGAAAGATCTGATTGAAAACCCCAGGAGCGTAAAGGAAATCGAGGGCAGGCCCGTGTTGGACGACAAACTAAAGGGGTTCAAGGGCGATGTGTACATTTGCGGTCCCGAGGCGTTGAAGGAGGACGTGCGGCGGAGCTGCGGTGTTCCCTTGCCCTCGGTTTGCACAACACCTCAAAAGCAACAAAAGTCAAAGAAGAGCTCGACCCTGGTGTTGGGGAGGTGCGGCGTGCGTGTGTGGGAAGAAATATTTGAGTGGTGATTGGTAATTCGTGGTGATTTGTGAAACAAAAATCTCCTCTTCACTTCCTTCTTCGTCGCTCCCCTGAAGACTTGTCCCTGTCCGAGCTCTTTCTCGACTTCCTCTCTCTCTCCCTTGGCTTTTCGACGTCGATTGCGGCGGCTGCGATCTCCTGTCGCCTTTGGACTTCCTTCTTGTACTGCGTCAGCCTCAGGTTGGCGGCTGCCCTCGCCTCGTCGACAGCCGGCTCCGGGTAGCTGTTGGCCTTTCCTCCGCCGTCGTTCTCCCCTTCGTCGTCCAGCTCCAGCTTGGCCTCCTCCTTCTTATCGTCCAGCGTTGAGCGGCCGTAAAATACTTCGAGCGATTTGGCCCAGGTCTCCGTGGCCCTGCGACGAGGAAGATTAGGTTAGGAGTCTTCGCGTTAGAAGAAATTGCGTAACGACGTATATACAGCTTTCGGCGGCTCCTCACCTTGGCCCAATGCCGTTGTGGCCAACGAAGTCGCTCTTCACCGTCCCCTTGGGCATGGCGGCAAGAATCGCTTCAAAAGTGTCGCAGCCCGGCTTGACAGCAAGCGGAGCTGAGTCTCCGAAGTTGGCGGCCTTCTTCCACTTTGCGTCTTGCTGCTGTTGCTCTGATCCACCCTCAACCGCGGCAGAGGCGACGGGTCCCTGATCGAATAGCGACTGCCTCGCCACACTCCTGAAGAGATCCCTGCTCTGCTTGTCCCTCGTGCTGGCGAAGACGAGGGTCGCGCCGATTCCGTGAGCTACGAATCGCAGCGCCTGCATCAGGCACCTCCTACCCGCGCTATCCTCTTCCTTGAGTTTGTCGTATTTATTCGCCACGATGACAATCGGAACGGGGCTAATGTTCACGGAGGAGAAGTCAGGGTGATCCACGCCGAACCTCCTCTCTGCCTCCTCGAACATTGCCTTGGCCCTCGCAGGCTCCTTGGCCTCAAACTCTCGCATCTCTACGTCGATCCTATCCCTCACCAGGTCCAGCCACTTCTTCAAGCTCCTGACTACGTTCTCCGGTCTTCCCGTGTCAACCACCACCACCACCACGCTCTTGTCAAGGCCCCTCCTGAGCGGAATCGAAATCAACTCGGGCACGGACAAGTTCCCGCCCAGCTCCCACACGTGGCTGATGTCCTTCGAATTGTTGGTGCTGCCGGCGCGGGGGCGGCGGGCGAACTGATAGTCCAAGGCAACCGTTGGCTTCACATCTTCCTCCTTCCCCATGAAAAGACCGACTAGGCAGCTCTTCCCTCCTCCCTTATCTCCCACGAACAAGCAGTACGCATCGGTGTTCTCGGTGTTCTTCCCGACATTGTCGTTCGTTTCTTCGCCCTCTCCGCTGGCCTCGTCAGCAGTTTTGTCTGACTTGTCCTCCTTCTGCTGGGAGCTGTCTAGGGCGATTTGCTGGAAGAGGTCCACCACCTGCCGGACGACGAGCGAAAGTAGAGTCAGTCTCCCGCTGAAAAATACCATCCAAAAGGAATCGAGGAGCAGCTTCTCACCTTGGCCTCCTTTGCTGCTGCTGCAGCATTGCTACGAGAGTAGGACATGTTGAATGAATGAGCTGCGAACTGCGTGATGCGAGGGGAAGAAAGATTAATAAGGGTCAGCTAAACGAACAGGCGTACACTTTATACTGCCGCGGCAACACGACGCATACTGTGTAAAGAAAACCAAACCACAGTAAGCCCCGCCTATACTCAAAACCTTTTCAATTTTCATTAAATATCATCACAGACGCGACTAGGGACGCAAATGACTGGATCCCGCTTTGAAGTACCAAGGGGGTGGCCCCTAGTCTTTGATTTAATGAAGTCCCTGGCCGACAACTTGCACTCACCCTCTCCCTTTACTTTGTTTGAAATCCTGATTCCTCCCTCCTCCCTGTGAAAAAGCAGCCTACCCTCCCACACCATGAGCCTCTTCAAGGCGAAGGACTACTGGTCGACATCCCTCTCCGCTTCCGATGAGTACGACTCGTGCGGAATAACCGTCGCTCACTTGACGACCTTGGACCCTGAACAGCCTCAAATAATAACAGGTTCCTTCGAGGGCGTCCTCCGCCTCCACTTGCCCAGTGAGGAGGCATCTCCTCGGGACCTGCTACTGGAGGAGGACCTTGGCAGCCCCATATTGAGCGTCAAGGTTGGCAATTTCGTCCCGACGAATACCAGTGATCCCCCCACGGTCGGCCTAGCGGTGCTCCATCCCAAGAGGTGAGTTTGTCGACCGCCTTGTGCTAACTTGGCACTTTCTAACCGTCAGTCGTCGCTGTCGTCGCTGTCGTCGTCGCAGGCTTGTTGTTTACAAAGTTGACAATTCTACGCCTACCCTGTCCCTCAACAAGTGCTACGAGCACCAACTAGGCGTTCATGGGAAGCACTTTACGGCGGCCAACATGTGTTCTGGAGGTGAGGCAAAAAAAAGAAGTAGCGAAAAGAAGACCAAGTACGTTCTAATTCGCCTCTTTGTTATGCCTCGCACCTAAACTCACCGCAGGCTTTGGCTCCGACCCCAGCCGGGAGCAGATCTGCGTCCAGTCCCTCGACTCGCGCATACAGATCTTCGACTTGGACGTGCTCAGCTTTACAAGGAGGTTGCCCAACGCTCTCCTTCCCGGACCAATTGTGTACCACGAGAAGTTGGACAGGTGAGTATTTTACAGAGGTGCACAGGAGTTGATGCTGATGTCCTACTACTACTACTACTAACTCGTCGTCGCCGTCTTGTCGTCGGGTTTTTCAGTTTCATCACTTTCAATAGCCTGCTGGACGTGGAGTGCTACAGCTTCAGCGTCCTGGCGAGCGCCCAGGACACGCTCGACTCTGACGACGAGGAGGACAAGCTGAAGAACCTCAAGTCGCCGAATCACCCCTCCAACACTTCCGTGTCGGCGTCGAAGAAGGTGCAGGCTAGCTGGGCGACGAATTTGGGCGAGTCGATAGTCGAAATCAAGATTGGGAGCCTGGAGGGCGTATCGAAGGACATTGTGTGCCTGGGGACCAAGTGCATCTTCGCGCTGAACGATCTCGGGTCTATCAAGTGGTCTAAGTTCTTGGGCTACGACACAATAGGTGAGCCAATCGGAGAGAGCGAAGCGACCGAGAACCCCCACGTGACCATGTTCAAAGGACAGAGCAATAGAAAAAGCTAATTGTAACTCCAATGCGACTCGTTTCGCTCGTCACACTCTAACTCGACACTCTTCGTCGCAGGGTTCACTTTGTTTGACAACCCGAAGAACCCCGGGTCCAACAATATAATAGTTTCCGGCGCCGACGGCAACCTGAACGTGTACCGAAGCCAGCGGCTCATATGGAAGGCGAAGCTGTCGGATCCGAATAGCTTCAGCATCGCCACGTTCGTGAACGACTTCGATTGCTGCAAGGGCATGATAACGACCTTGAGCGACGACTGCCGCCTGAGCGTGAGCTACCTGGGAACCGAGAGCGAGAAGGAGGGCCAGGTCGTCAAGGAGGGGAAGGAGATCAACTACGACGACGTCGACGAGGAGCACAGGAAGCTGCTGGGCATCATTAGGGCGAGCCAGAGCGACACTAGAATCGAACCGAGGGAGAAGATCATCATGAGGACGCAGGTCCCGAAGCGACTGGACGAGCCAGACCAGGTGCACACGTTCGACGGAGGGTTTGAGCACCTCGCGGACAGCGCCGTCAGGATGCCCTGCATCGACGGGTCGGAGGGGGTGCTCAGAATAACCGCGAAGGTGAGTGCGCAGAAAGGGAACGTGCTACTTACTTGCCTTTATTACGAGGCCAACAATCCTCAACCGCTACATCTATATTATTCTAACTCGTCGCTTCGCTCCTCGGCTCTGCTCGCTGCAGCTGTTCCTGACGTACACTGGCACAGGGGGCTTGAAGGACGTCACCGTCACCCTGAACTTGCCCGACTCGGTCATGACGAAGGACACGTGCATAAAGATCGACAAGCTGAAGGGGGGCAGCGCGACGCCCATGATCATCGACATTGTGTTCTTCGCCAACGCGAGCGTACTCCCTACCGTCGACACGGTCGGAGTTACCGCCATGTTCTTCACCGCAAGCGGTGAACCTCGAACCGGAACAGCGTCGATAAAGCTACCGTTGTTCTTCTTCTGCCGACTTCAACCCGCCACTAAGGAACCAACGTTCAAGTTCAAACTCGACACCAACAAGCAGCCTATAATGCTCGCTGGCTTATTCGACGACATGATGGACGTACTAACCGACGACGAGAGGTCCGCCGTCGACGCCAGCGGAACTGCAAACTACGTCCTGACCTTCCGCTACTGGATAGCCGACCCCAACGGCGTCCCCTACAACGCCACAGTTTTGCTGAGCAAGGTGAGAGGCTGCGAGGACCGAAGCGACGCGACGAGCTGAGAAGGCGCGTTGACGAGATCTTGGCTGCGAGGAGCTAAGCGACGAGCTAAAAGGCATGCTGACGTGGTCTTGGCATACTTTCGCACCCATATATGTATTCACACGCGCGGGATTCTCGGACGCTTCGCTACCTCGGACTCGATCTTGGCGCTCATCGCTGATACTTCTGCACGACGTAACGTAGCTGCTGCCAATTTCTACGCAGTTTCTAACATCGCTCGTCGCAGACCTCTGGCCGCTACAGAGTCCAGT
Source organism: Triparma strigata (assembly GCA_030267945.1). Classification (NCBI taxonomy): domain Eukaryota; class Bolidophyceae; order Parmales; family Triparmaceae; genus Triparma; species Triparma strigata. The sequence continues at coordinate 9,113 of BRXY01000180.1, forward strand.
CTCACCACATGCCCTCGCTCTGGTTCATAAGCTCCTCCCTCTGCTCGAGGTTAGAGAGCTACTTCCTCGCTTCCGAAGGTCCCGATTCGGGGTTGGAGTTAACCTACAACGAACCGCACCTCCCTCTGCAAGACTTTTACAACTGGTGAGACGGTGCAAGGAGCGAAGCGACGAGCTTGAAATGCTTTAATTCCGTTCCTTCTCCGGCTGCGCTAGTAGCTCCGGTCTAGATAGTGACGTCACCATCATTGCCATGCAACTCTAACTCGTTGGCGTCAAATTTCATGCGACTCGCTTCGCTCGTCGCAGCATCGACTCGCACTTCATCTCCCGCCAGAACCTCGTCCATTTGTTGAGCCTCCAAAACGACTGCGCCCATCAGTTCCGCACCATCCAAAAGCGCCTCCTCCTCCGCTTCAAGGACCGCAACGCTGTTCCTTTAAACCAGCTCGACGTCCTCCTGAGCGAGACGTACCACAGGCTCCTTGAAATATCCAGCCAAGTCGAGTCTGCCCAATGGACCATCACTTCCACTTCCAACTCTCTGTCATGCACCACCCACCTAATCCTCCTCTTCATAAAACTCCGCTACAACCTCCTCCCGTCTTCCTTCACCGTATTATCCTCCCACCTCTCCCCCCACATCTCCTCCACCTGGGAGGAATCAACCGATTTGAACATGATGACATTACTCCGAACGGTTTTGGCGAAGAAGAATCAAGACCAAACGGGTAACTTAAACAACAACCTTGTTATGCAGAAGGATACGAATAAATTGAAGAAACATATAAGCATAGTTGTCGATAGAATACATAAAGGCGCTTCCCTCTCTGCGGATTAAAAAAAATCTTAAAACAACGTCTTCAAACAAAAAAAAAAAACCTACCCACTGGTGTATTCCTTTCCCTTTTAAAATATATTCAAAGCTTCCCCATCAAAGTTCCCCAACAATAACATTCCTATCGCTCCCCGCGCTCGCGATAACATTCATCTTCGGATGAAATTTAACATCCAAAACCGAACCTTTATGTCCCGGCAACGAAAAAAGTTCCTCCCCAGATTCAACATCCCATACATGTACGATATTATCCGCGCTTCCGCAACTAACACATTCCCCGTCCGCGCTCCAACCTCCCCGAGCAAGCCTCTTCTCGGAATTACACGTCGAACCTTTCATTGTTTTATCTAGTCTTGAACCTTCACACCAACTCCTAACATTCCAAGTTTTGCAGGACTCGTCCATTGAGACGCTTAAGAGGTTGTTGGAGGAGGGGGAGAGGGTTAAGGAGGTTACGGAGTCACGGTGACCTAGTAAAGCGTATATTTCTTTTCCGGTTCGCAAGTCGAGAGCGAGGATTTCGGAGTCGATTGAGGAAGAGAAGATAGTTGAGGTTTGGGGAGAGACTGCTAAGGAGGTTATTTGGTATTCTGAGGTGATGGTTGAGGTGGGTGATTTTTGACGGACGTCGTAGAGGGTTATTTTCCGGTCGTCGCCTCCGGCCGCGATGAGGTTTCCTGAGTCTTTTCCGGAGACGCAGTTTTGGATGTTTGTGGTTTTGTAGCAGCGGAGTCTTTCGGTGGTTGCGGTGTCGTGGAGTTGGATTGATTTGTCGGCGGAGGAGGAGAGGAGGAGGGAATCGGTTAGGAAGGTTAGCTGGGTTAGGGAGTTCTTGAAGGTTGAGAGGAGGTTGTAGCATTCGAATTGTCCTGTATTGAACAGAGCCGAGGAGCGAAGCGAAGCGAAACGACTAGTTAGAATAATATAGATGTAGTGGTTGAGGATTGTTGGCGTCGTAACGAAGGGTTAGGGTTTACATACGATATCGTCGGAGGGAGGTTTTGATATGTTCACTATTGTTACGTCTTTTTTGCGAACCGCTGTAGAGAAACGTAATTGGTTGTACTCAAAGGTCTATATACCGCCCTTGGGAGCATTTTTGACGGCACATTCAGTTTCTTATTTGTTTGCACCCTCGCTTGGGGCCCACACGGCGTTTATATCGTTACGCTCCTCAGAATCTTATACTAACCTGTCAAACTCCACAGCCTAACCGTCTTATCGAAACTCCCACTAGCCAGTACCCTCCCATCCGGGCTGAAAGCAACGCTGTAAACGCTAGCGTTATGTCCGCTTAAGGACAGATTAGGGGAGGGGAGATTTGATGGTAGCAATGTAGGGGCAGTCCAGGTGGGAGCTGCAACGCTCGAATCTGTCTTCTGGCGCTTGGAGGCGGACATGTTGAAGTGTAAGACGAGGCAAAGACAAAACTTGCAAACTGTGACGGCCGTTGGGGTACGTGTGGATGAGGAAATTGTTAATTTTCCTTTTACAGGGATCTGAACACATTTATTTATTCAAGGTAAAAAGACCTTTGCAGTCAAACCGAACCTAGTTCGCCCTCCTACTCCTTGTAAATCCACATCATTAATTAAATTATAACGCTTCAGATCACATCGCTCGATGATGACAACCTTCTCGTCCATTCTTGTTGGGGTTCTTCTGCCCGCTTCACCTTCCTCCCTCACCATGATAATTTCTGCATAATTTCATCGTTTATAACGACACACGTCGTGTCTCCAATAAACCTACAATAACAGAACGATCCATCGAAACATGGAAAGAACGGACGGTTCCCGCAGTCAGTGTGTGTTGGCCCGGAAGGGCCAGGATCAATTACGCATCAGAAACGAAAACAATCCCAAAAACTATCCTTAAAATAATAAAAGTCTCTAACCCCCTACCCTCCCTCGTTCCAGAAAAAACCAAAAACACACACACACACTCACAATGGGCTCAAAACTCTCTTCCCCCAACCCTTCCCCCCCCGATACCTCCGGCCTAACCACAACAAAGTTCATAGTCGGAATGACCTGTTCCGGTTGTTCCGGTGCCGTAACCCGTATCCTTAAAAAGCTTCCCGGCGTTGAATCAGTCGAGACATCCGTCGCTGATAAGACAGTATTCGTTAAATCGAGAGGCGTTGAGAGCGAGGTTATGTTGGAGAGTTTACTGAAGTGGAGTGAGAGTTCAGGGAAGAACGTTGAGATGCCTGAGACGCAGTAAGATTAGGATAAGATATCGAGGGGGGGTGGGAAGAAAAAAAGTGCAAAAAAAAATTAATGAAAAGGAACCTTTTTACAATGTGAGAAAACACGAACGCTTTATTTTATACCCTAATTGACGGGGGGGACAATCGGTGACGAATGGATGTTCATCTTCCCCTTTTATTCCTTTTCTTCTCTCTCTCTTCCTTCTCAATTTCGAACCTCCTCCCATCGACTCTACATCAACAATAAAAATAAAAATAAACGTGAGACAAAAACAACGGTTCGTTAGAAAAGTCACAACATATATAAACGTATAATCTCTCCCCTCCTCCTTAGTGTTATATATTAAAAACATTCTCTCACCTATTCAAAAAATCCTTCCTATCCAAGAACCCTTTCTCTGCACCTTTCTCTATATCAGAACTCAAACCAGATGACTCTTTCATATTATCCCAATCTATCGCTGTTTTACCGATAGTGGTTAGTTTTTGAGGGCCTTTTAAGGTGGAGAGGACGGCGTCGACGGAGGAGGTGGGGGGGGGAGAGGTTGAGAGGATTGTGCGGGTTACGGTTATGTCTTTTCCGGCGAAACGGCGGGTTATCTTCTCGATTTTTTTCGAGGGGAGGGAGAAGGAGGTGGAGGGGAGCTTCGACTTTTTTAAAGGGTTTATGTGGGAGGAGGAGGTGAGAGTTGAAGCGATTGTAGAGCCGAACATTTGTTTGAGGATTTTTGATTGGGCCTTGGACTTTTTTGACACCTTTTCTGAACCGTCCTTGGACGATTTTTTAGACTTCTTCTTCTGGAGGCCTGTGGCGCCTGCTGTGGAAGACGAAGTTGAGGATAGACCGTTCATTTCTGACCATAAATCGTCGACCTTTGACCTATTGGTGTCGCTTATGCCCTGGGGCTTTTCTTGGACAAGAGAGGTTGTCTTTATTTCGTCGTCTTCGGAGGTCGGCTCGAGGACGTAGTCCTCGTCTTCTGGGTCCGTGTCGGAGTCGGCTGGGTTGGACATCGAACCCTAACCCTTTTTTTAGTGTGTGCAGGTGAGGTATCTAGAATGATTGGTGTATTATTGGCAGAATTACGCGACGCACGCGACTCTGGCTATTTTCAATTGATTTTACAACGATCAAAGTATTTTATCGTCCGGCTAGTGTAAGGCTAGTGTACGTGAAGTGACTGTAGAGTGATTAATAGGGACTTAAACCTGGAAGGACTTTCCAGACACACTCCAAAATCCATTAAATCGCATAACGCATACTTCATACTTCATTCCTGATACTCTCTCATACGTCATTTCTCATCTGTGCTAATGTAAGTTGCTTGCGTCACGTCTAATTGCGTCTAAATGTAGAATTAATGCAAAAGAGGAGGGTTTGTTCAGCAACCGCGCTCTCAGCTCTGTTTAACTGAGCATCAAGCCACTCAATCAAGCCACTCGTATTAAGTGTCGCAACCGTTCGTTCGCCCCTTCCGTTCTGGTCGACCGCACTTTCTTCCAAGTGGCTTGAAGCTCTTGCAGTTCAGAATTTTAAGAACCCCTAATAAGCAGGAAATCTCGCAGGTCGACAGCCTTCCCCCGCACACTCCCTCCACTATTCGTATCCTTACCCTGCACCCCGCTTGTTTCCGCTTTCAGCCGCCGCTTTCTTTCAGCCGCTTTCAGTAAATAAATAGGACGTTACGGGTTATAAATATGTCTGTTGACTACACCTCAAAAAAGGTCCCCGAACTAAAGTCCCTCTTAAAGTCAAAAGGACTCAGCGACAAAGGCGTCAAGGCCAACCTTATCCATCGTCTCCAAGAACAAGACGAAAAGGACCTCTCCTCCAAACCTTCCTCCCAACCTTCCGCCAAGAAACGCAAGCTCCTCCCCTCCTCCTCCTCCACCCCCCCCCCTCCTCCCTCCGCGTACTCTCCCCGTCCTTCCCCCCTCCCATCCTCCCCCTCCCCCACCCCCAACCCCTCCATAACCCTCTTAAAAACCTCCCTCACAAACATATGCTCAACCATAACCTTCCCTAGTAAAATTTTTACGCCACAGAATATAGACTGGTACAAGAATCTATTACCTTTACCGACACCTACTAGTGAAAAAAACGTAACTGTAAGTAAAAAATACAAAAAACGCCATTCATTTAAAATATATGTATTTAAAACAAACACTAACAAATTTCTCTCTTCACTCTAGAAAAATCTCCCGCCGTCGTCGAACGACGATAGTTGGTGGGGTGTGGTAGACTGTGGTAAAATAATCGAGAAGGATTTGGATAAGATTGAGAAACAGGGGAAACAGAAAGGGAAGAGGGAGTGGGGGAGGGAGAAGAGGGAGTGGGGGGGGAGGGGGAAGGGGAGGGGGTTTTAGAAGGATTGTTATTTTATGGTTTTGTTTTTTGAAGGGGTTTTTTTATGTTTGGTTTAGAGAGGAGACATGGACATAGTGGATTGGGAGCCTGCGAGAGGGGGGGCGAGAGAGAAGGAAGAGAGAGCTTTTGGTATTGTTAGGAGTAAGGAAGAGGAGGAAGTTAACAACTTAATTAATAAAATGGACTTTTTTGGAGAACAATAATTTTGACAGTAAATCACCTTAAGCAACGGCCAAAAATTGGAGTAGACAAGACGGACGATTACAACGAGATCATCTTCGGCACCATGATATTGCTGTCCCAGCTCACAAAGCCGATTCACTACCTATTTAACAGCGTTCTAGGAACGCACCATCACCACGAGGGCACCCTTCGGGGCATGAACGAAGAGCGGACTAAAGACCAACAAGGGTTCGCTCAGCACTCCCTAAAGGTGGCGAAAAGCGGCGCAGAGGAGGGCGGCTGGAAACTGTACGTTTCGAACACGCGGAAGTGGTCCCAATTTAAGGACTACAGCAAGGCAACGGTTGAAAGTCGTTGCAGTACGGGAAACGGCGCTATCGACGAGACGAGAGCGGTGTTCGTAGTGAAGTGGGACTTCGAGAGGTTGAAGAGTTGGGTGCTCAACGACAGCAAGGACTTGCGTCACGGAGTCGTCGAGACCCACGAGATCGGCGGCGGAAGCGCGACGACGAGCAAGAACACGAAGATAGAGTACTCGGCGAGGAAAACCAAGGGGCAGCTGTACAGCGACAGAGACTACCTCCTCGAGTGTGTGGAGGGGAGGGGGGAAGACGGAGGCTGGTACTCAGTGAAGAGGAGCGTTGAGGACAGAGAATTGTACAGCCTTAAGAAGAGCCATTCGCAAGGGCGAGTTCGGGCGAAAGTGGCCTACGAGGGATGGGTGCTGCACGACTTGGGGGGGGACGAGGGGGTGAGGGTCACCTACGTTGAGAACGTCGATCCAGGAGGGTTGTTCAAGGGGATCATCGTCGACAAGATCATGCCGAAGCTACTGAGGGACAAGATCGACGACCTGTTGGCGCACATCGACGAGGAGAACGAGCTCGAACTATTCGCCGAGTTCGACGAAAGTGTCGAAGGAGTCGAGATGACGGACGTAGCGAACAAGATCGCTAAGAATGACATTTTAGGAGGAGGAGGAGGAGGAGGAGGAGGAGGAGGAGGAGGATCTGCGAAGAATCCAATCATTGGTCAATCCAAACAAAGGCGATCGAAACGATCCCCCACCACCCCACCCCCATCATCCTCGTCCCCAAGCACAACAGCATCAACACCGGCGCCGCAAACTCTAGACCTCAGACAACCATCAACAATTCCACCTACACCACCGCAAGCTCCTAAAGTTCTTGACTTTCGACGAAGTTCAACGACACCTGGAAAGCAGGACGACTCAGACTCCGACTAATTGAAGAGACAAGAAAATCTATTTTCTCTTATAAACCCTCTTTTTCTCTTTTTTTTTTACTTTTTTTTTACCTCTGAATATTTTTAAAAACTCACTTGTCCTTTCTTTTCCTCTCTCCCGTTAATTCTTCCCTTCCCTGTCCATAACCTTTTGTTCAACCCCCTTATTTGTTGTAGTTAATATTGGTTGGACATGGGGGGTGGTGGCATGCCTCCGTATCCTGGTGGGTTGTGGGGTGGTTGTTGCAGGGAGGTTGGGGGGGGAGGTTGCATTGAGGAGGGGGGGGCGCCGTAGGCGGCTTGTGTTGGGGGTTGGCCGTAGGCGGAGGTGGGGGGGGGAGGCTGTTGGGGGGCGCCGTAGGCGGAGGTGGGGGGGGGAGGCTGCTGGGCTTGTTGTTGGACGGGGGGAGGAGGCTGTTGGTACTGTTGCTGCTGAACTGGGGGGGGAGGCTGCTGCACGTGCTGCTGTTGCTGTTGGGGCGGGGGGGAAGACATGGACATGCCTCCCATGGGAGGGCCGGAGGAAGTCGGAGGTCCTCCCATGCCTCCCATCGGAGGGCCTGAAGAAGTCGGAGGAGCTCCCATACCCATGGTCGGGGGACCTCCCATTCCCATACCTCCTCCTCCCATCGGAGGGCCTGAAGAAGTCGGAGGCGCTCCCATACCCATCGTCGGAGGCGCTCCCATTGACTGTGGGGGAGCTCCCCCTCCCATGCTCATAGGAGGAGGCGGCCCTCCCATTCCTGGCTGGCCCATGCCCCCGCCCATCCCTCCCCCCACACCTCCGGCCGGCGGCTGGGCCATCTGCCCCGAGTTGATCATGCTCATGTACTCAGCGTAATTGAACGTCCCGGGGAAGCTCGCCCTGTCCTCGACCAAATGCCAGAAGAACCGTTGTTCGATGTGGGAGTCACCTTCCCTAACTATTGTGAGCTTCGCGGCCGTGCCCTTCAGTTCCCTAAGACCCTTGATTATGTTACTCACGCGGCTCGAAAGATCCGAGCCCTCGGAGAGAGATATTCCGGCCATGTCGACGCCCTCCAAACTCGAGACTCCGAAAAGGGAGGACAAGAGAGTGGCGTCGGCCGCGCGACCGACCCACAGGTACATGTCGATGCTGCGAGAAGCGAACGCAGTCGGCAAAGGAAGGGGATGTTTCATGATGTTAGAAACAATATCGTACGGAAGTATCAGCAGTGACGAGTCGATATCCAGTTCCACATGACCTGCTCAGCTCTTTCCCTTTCCCTCCTCGCAGTCGTCTCACCTATTATCGAGCAAGAAGATTCCATCCGACTTCATATTATCCACCGTCAAATCAACAAGCTCCGGTAGCACGACGTTATTCCTCCCACATACTTTATCCTCGTCGATCTTCTCCCCCCCCTCCGTTCCAGCCGAACCTTCCATGTCGTGAAGTGAGAACATACGAGGATAGATGAAGTGTCTCGTATCATCGATCCACATTGTACGTAGTGCCGCCATATGGCTAGCCCTCTCATCAGGATGAACGTCAGTCCCGCCCCTGAAAACGATATTCTTCTGCAAAGCCATGGTATACAAAGGAAGCAGAGCAAGACTCTCAGGCGTCTCCTGAGTCTGCTGAGTATTAGCCTGTTTCTGTTGACTAGGGTAGTTGGCGTTCGTGGCGCCGTAGACTCCGACGTTCCTGTTACCGCCTTTGGCGGACTTTATGATGTCCATGCACGCCTGCTGTAGTCGAGACCTCGCAGTGTCAAGTCCTGACTTAAGCGAAAGATCGAGAGCCTGCTTCGCTAGTAGATTACAGACCGCGTCCGTGTCGACTGAACCTACGACGTCTGAAAGCACGGAAGTCACTGGTAAAGCGTGGGTGTGAACTCTTATCCTCCTCTCACCGTCGCTGCTCGTGTAGAGGAGAGCGGACTGGATGGTTAAGACGCTTGTATTAAGCATTGGCTCGTCATGAGACAAGTCAAAAGCGAAGCAAGTATCACTAGTAGCGTTGGGCAAAGCTAAAAGGTCCGTCCCTCTAATACAGAAATTACCGTAGAAGTTACTCAACCTCATTCCACGAGTGCAGCGAACTCTCATGACGGCCTCGAAGGACGTGCGTCTCGTTAGAGCGTGCGTGAGATCCGACGCGAACCTAGTGCTGTCGCTAGCGGGTGAGAAACTGGGGTAAGTGTACATACTTCCTGCTGTGTTCCTTGGGAGTTCGCTTAGGGTCGCAGTGTCGACGTATTGGTGGGGGAAGAGGAAAAGCTCTACGGAGATCTGGGACCGGGAGAACTCGACGCCTGTGTCCTTGTACCAGTTGGTTCCTGGGCAGAGGAGCTTGAATTCTTCTGGGGTTCCCATGATTCGGGGGTTCTCCCTGTGCTTGAGAGCACCGTCGGAGAGGTTGGGTAGACCGCTTTGGAAGACGCACATCTTTCCACCGATGTTCTTCATGACAGTGAAGGCTGCCTTCAAGGCTGGGCCGAGGCATGCCTCCGAGCCTGTAGCCTTCCCGAACATGGCCGGGAGGCCGTCGAGGAAAGCGTCTACGACGGGACGGCTGTCGCTCAGGTTAACGAGAAGGTCGTCGGGGAGGGGGATGAACAGTTCCTTCAAATCGGATACCACGAGCATCTGAGGCTGCGTGAGAGTTGACTTCATGTTGTAGAAGTGGACGGACTTGTCGAAGGTAAGGAAACCGACCATAGTCCTGGGGTTACTCATAAGATGGTCGAGGTTGGACTTGATGGACTCGGCGATGGAGGCGAGGGACTGCGCCCTGGCGGCGGCCCCGCTAACGTCGATGACGAAAAAGTAGCAAGGAGGCTGAGGAGGCCTAACCATGTACTCCTGCGGGGCGATGTACTCGACGACGCCGCTAGCGAGCTGTGAACGTAGTGAAGTGGAGCGAAACAACGACCCGACGAGTGAGAATTACGGCCGCTCAGATAATACTCTCTCTCTCTCTAGTATCTCTCACCTCAGGCCTTTGATCGAGATCCCTCCTCTTCCCCTCCTCGTCCAAATGACAGAAATACGCGCTCGGAACGTCATTCAACTGTCCGCAAATATTGCACCTCCACCTCCTCCCGTTTTCGAGCCAGGCCACGAAAGGGTTCACGTACGTCCTGCAGCGTTTGCAACGGATTATTCCTGAGGCGGAAGGGTTTATCACGGGGACGCCGTCGGAGTCGGAGTTGGAAGGGGACGGCGCGAGGGGGCGGATTAAACCACCCATGGGGAGCTTGGAGGCGGAGGCGAGGGAGGAGGAGGTGGGGATCTTGTTCACTGTCATGCGGAGGAACTGAGGGGGGGGAGAGGGGGGGGGTGAGGTTAGAGGAGGCGTTGTGGTGTCAGAAGACCCTTCTGACTTCTTCCTTCTTCTCCTACTTCTCCTCACTCACCTGAGAAGGAACCTTAATGGACAAATCAACCGCCGCCATATAATCCGAGTTATTCCCCCCCCCCTGTTGCATCCCCTGGGTCTGCTGCTGCGCGTATCCTCCCTGCTGTCCCTGCTGCTGCTGCTGTCCACCGTAAGGGCCGGCGGCTTGCTGGGCGTAGGGGTTGGAGGCGTAGGGGTTGGAGGAGGGGACTGGGGCGGCAGGGGCGGGAGGAGGTTGCTGGTAGAATTGGGCGGAGGGGGGGGCGGCCTGGAATTGGGGGGCAGACTGGGGGGCGGGAGGCGCAGGCTGGTACATGTTAGGGGCGTGGTTAGGGGCTTGGTTGAGGTTCATCTGGCCCATCTGGTTATTGAGATTGTTATTGAGATTGTTATTGATATTGTTGGCAGTTGCTTGAGGAGGAGGAGGAGGAGGAGCATGCATTGAGTGGAAGGCTGGAGGAGCCCCAGGGTTCCCAACCGGACCGTTAGGGTTGTTTGACTGAGGAGGAGGAGGAGACATCATCTGAGGAGGAGGGGGAGCATAGGTATTGTAGGTGTTGTGCTGCTGTTGAGGAGGAGGTGGAGGTGCACCATATCCAGTCTGTTGAGGTAGCTGCTGCGGAGCTCTAGGCGGCTGAGAGAGTATAGAGTTAGCAATACTCTCGTTAGCGGTTGTAAGTGTGTCGACAGTCTGTCCTTGGAGGAGGGGAGGGGCTCATTACGAGATGTTTTATGGTAGTATTTAAAGTAGTTTAACGTCAATTTATGACCATTATTAAAATATATTCCTCGTCATAATCTTTATAATTATTATTACGAATAATAAATTTATTATAAAACATCGTTTAAAGCGTCGAAAATGTGCAATTATATTAAGTGAACGGCCGCCGCATTCGATATGATTATCCGTTATCATACAGATGCAATCAAACCGAAAGCTAAGCAACATGACGGCGATTATATTACAATTGCAGAAATAACATTAGACTTACCCCTCTGGGCTGCTGTGCGTACGGATTAGGATTATATCCCTGCATTCCAAAAACAATAATGGGTCCCTTCTTTTTCAGGGAAATTGACAGAACAAGGTCAAAAGCCACGACCGGACTTTTCGCAAAGCGGAAGCTTCTCTCTGCCGGGGCAACTCCGTTTCTCAACGTAGCGTTTACTGTTTCCCTCTATCTCGCCCCAAAATCAATATCCCAACCTTGCTGTCGACTGTTAGAACTAGAAGACGAAGACTCCCAACATCCATAGTCTCTCCAATAACCTGCCTCAGTCTCCTCCCGTTCAAATGGAAGGCATCGATAAGTCCGGCATTGATGCGTCCGTTAGCGGCGAATCAAAGGGAGAAGAAGTTTTCTCAGGTTGGACGAGGCTTGAGCCGACTTCTGATGAAGGGCCAATCTCTCCCATGGAAAAGGTGAGGAAAATAATAAAAGCGAGAAGGCGGCGAAAACCTACAGCTGTTGTCTAACAATTTTTGCGCTCAAAACACGCCCCGCTTAACAGATGGAGCCTCACCCTAACTCTCTAGCATTAATGAAGAAAAGGTGAGCTTTCACAATAAAAATAAAAAACTCCAAATCTCGTCGGACGTATTTCATACCCTCTGCAAAGCAATCGTTCTAACGCTCCCGATCTCCTCTCAGGTCCCCCAGCACTCCCGTCGGCCTCGGTGCAGGTTTCCCCGACTCCAAAGTCCCCTCAAATAAAAAACAATCTAAAAAACAATCTAATCTTTCACCTTCTAGCCCCGACCAACTAGGATCACATAAAAGCCCTGCTCAGGTTAAGGCGACTTTGAGGAAGTCAAATTTTTTGAGTGCTCTTGATCTTAGTAATGCTGTTAGTAAAGGTGTTAAAGATAATTTTTTGTTGGTTAGGACAGCTGAAGAGTTGGATAGTGAAAGTGAAGAAAGTGAAGATTCGGTGAGTTTTATAATTTGTTAACAAAACGTATTATTAAAAAAACGATGTTCTAAAACCAGATGAAAATCAGGAATTAATCACTTCAGAAAAATCAGACATGATAGCACGTATAATTCGAAGGTCAGCTTCTCCAACTGCCGACAATAAATCCGTTAGTCCCGGTCGTATAACGCCTACGAAAACCGTAAAAGAAGTAGAGGAAGAAGCTAAAAAAGCAGTAGATGAAATGAAAAAAGGTAGAAGGGTTACTAAATTGATAGTCAATGAGAATACGACGCTTGAGATTACGACGATGGAGCAGCAGACGAGGAGGCATAAGAAGATGATGATGAAGAAGAGGGAGAGGAGGTGAGAAGAGATAAGGGGGGGGGGGGCGAAAATAAGCGAGTATAAGGCTGAAAAACGAAACGGGATCAAAGCTTTGTGTCACACGACTTATTAACGGAGTGGAACGCATATTGTTGTATCTTCTCTCTTCGCCGGCTTCCGCAGGCATAGTATTTCTGAGGGCATCCCTCCCAAGGCTCGCATGACGATGCTCCACGAGCTTCGTCAGTTTTACGACATAGATTACAGGACGTTTTTGGTCAAGGCGCAGCTGAGAACGCTGGCGGCCAACGAGCTGAAGCTAGGGCCTTATATAAGTAAGATGGAGGCTTCCAAGGCAGAGGCTGCGTGGCTGTTCTCGCTGGTGGATGAGGATGATAGCGGCCTAATTGACACCGATGAGCTCAAGGATATGATAGAGAAGACTGGGCAGAGAGTGAAGGATGAGGAGGTGAGAGGCGGAGCGAGGCGACGAGCTGGGATGCGTCGGACACCATCTATGGGTCTTGGGTATATAACGAAGCTGCTGCCGCTTTCGCCACGATTTCTAACTTAGAAACACCTCCTCCTCTTCAATCGTCGCAGCTCGAGCACATAATGTCTGTTTTGGACGAGGACTGTTCCGGAGAGGTCGACGATATCGAGTTCAGCGCCTGGTACGCCGACGACTCAGATTTGTGGCTGAGCCAGCGAAGGAGGCATCCCCGGGACCATAACAGTGATGCGGCCTTGCTGCGCCGAGAGTCGAGGCGCTTTGATAAACAGATCATAGACATCATTGAAGATTTTTGGAGGCTCGTTGATGTAGACGGAAATGGAGAAATCGACGAGGACGAGTACATAGACCTGAGCGTTCATTTGCAGCAGGCCATGATTGACTACGAAAACGAGAAGAACAAGAACAAGAAGAAGCAGACTCTCTACTTTCACGAGCACGACGCGATATTGACCGCGAAGAAGGAGTGGCAGGTGGACAGTCAGGGCTCTGATCATTTGGATTACCACAGATTTCAACTCTGCTTCTTCCAGATTGCGGATGCGTGGAGCAAGACGGACGACGTGAAGGGCTACTGTCAAGTGCTCGGGGACTTGCTCTCGCACACTTCGATACCTCCGAAAAAGGGCGGCAACAGGAGAAGGTGGAGGTGGGAGAGGAGAGACAGTGACGCCTCCTCTCTGATGAAAGTGAAGGAACCGTCCCCCAAGTCGCCCAAGAGGAGGTGAGAGCATAGTTATGTAAATGTAGAAATGTCCTTGCTACATACAACATATTGGAGTGCTGCATTATCTAACCAAATCTTTATGCTCTTTTCGCTCGTCACAGCATGAAGAGCCCCAAGTCTTTGAAGAAGACGATAAGGAGTAAAGTGGTTAAGAAGAACAGGAGGGCCACGGAAAGTAAGACCGAAGCGAAGGAGGAGGCGGCACCCGAAGTGGTGGAGGAGGAGGAGAAGAAAGTGCAGGAACCGATGAAGGGCTTGGCAAAGTTCAAGCCGCCGACTCCCAAGCCGAGGAAGAGCAAAATTGCAGAGGTGGAGAAGGTGCCGGAGGGGGGGGGGAAGCTAGAGATCGTTTGGAGTCCCAAACCGAAAAGGGCTCCTATAGTGAAGAAACCGTATGAAAGGCCTGGGGGGGATAATTTCGACGAGCAGAGCAGTGTTACAGAAGACACCTTCATGCGTCTGAGGAGGGAAGCAGCAGAGTCCTTCGAGTGGAGGCCGCCGCCGGAGCTGTTTTCGCCGAAGGAACGGATGCGCTCGGGAATAGGCACGATGGCGGGCGTTGCAAGTTTCGGAGGCTACGATCCCAAGGGCGACTCAGACAAGAAGGTTAAGGCTTTGGAGAAGCGGAACGACATGAGGAAGAGGAATTCAGGTGAGGAGCTGCGAACAGTGTTATTATTATTGTATTGTATTGCAAAGAGGGTGGTCAGATGTATCTAACTTTGTCTCGTCACGTCATACATAGATCGAAACGTCTTTGCAAAGACAAACAGCTGCACGGATCTACGTATGGAGGTCAACGTGGTTAAGCTGGCCGAGATCGCAGCGAGGAAGAAAAGGTCCATGGACGAAAAGGCGAAGGCGAAGCTCCTCAACAAGTTTGCGGATCCCAAGCAGTTCTGGAAAATCATCGATCGGGTGAAGCAGAGAGTGGAAGAGGAGGGGGGAGGGGGAGGGGAAGATGACACAAGCAGCCTGGGCCACGCTGCCAAGACTCTTTTGGAGGGCTGGGAGAGCATGTCGACCGATGAGCAGGACATCGTCAGCAGCGTCCTGCATACCTCGACCGCCTTCGTCGAGACGTTCGTGGAGGGCGGAATGGAACCGCAAGAAGCGAGGAGCGCGTGGAACGCGTTCTACCAAATCGGGGGAAAGAGGAGGCCCAGGTCGGCCGTGGCTGCCTTCGGAAAGGTCGGGGACAGGAACTGGGAGGAGATAGGATTGGACAGGCCAGGAATCGGACCCATAGTTGATACCAACGGAATCTTCTATCCACAAGACATGGACGAGACCATGGGAAAGGCCCTGCACCAAGAAGGGCGCTTCGTCACAGGAGAGAGGGGCGAGGAGGGTTTCTTTGTCTCTGCGTGGGGGGGGGATGGGGGACGAGGGAGGAATAACAATCAAGAGGAGGTCGAGAGACCACACACAGTTGGCGGGGGGCGAAGGAGGAAACGGCAGTCGGCGCCTATTTTGAGAGGAGGGCTGGAGGGGGCGGAGGGGGGCGATGCTGATTCTGATATTCTGGACAACTCGCACGTCCTTGGACCAAACAGCAGTACTCACGACAGTGTGGTAGTGGACGATGCAGGGGGCGCCGGTGGAGCGAAGAAGAAGAAGAAGAAGGAGGAGGAGGAGAAGGAGGAGAAGGAGGAAGGGAGGGGGAAAGGCAGAGAGAGAGGGAAAGGGAAGGTGTTCAGGCCCATTCTCTTCGGGGATTGAAGTGCGCTGTAATTTATTGATGTTTGTTAAAATAAAATGGTTGAAATGATAAATGCCTTGGCTTTATTTAGTTGGTAATTTAGAGTGCGCTGATGGGATTGCTGTTGTTGTGGGGTAAGTGAAAGGCGTCTTGGCTGGTTACGGAGGGGGAGGCTTGGGGGCGGGTTGTGGGTCGGAAGATGGCGGGTTTTAAGATGTACTCGTAGAGGACAATGAGGCCGAGGAGGCTGAAATTCAAGAGCATGACGTATATCAACCCTTGTAAGAAATCGCTGATTTGTTTGCCTTCTTCGTCTGTGAGGGCGTACAAGACCAGCGCCAAGATTGAGAGAGTAGAAAATAGGATGAATTGCAGCCCTTCGATCCTGCCCATGTTGAGCATCATCACGTTGCTCCAAGTCATAGTTCTATCGCTGGGCAGCAGGGGGGGGATTACGTAGGTCAAAATCCAACTGAAGCCTAAGAAAACTGATACCCACCAGGTAGGAAGAGAAGGATTTCCACAGCGCTCAATATACCCCAACCCGTCAATTTTGGCATGAGGGGTAGAGTCCATGATGCAGCGGAGTGACTCTGCGCTGATGTAGAGCATCGGAATGAGGACGCCAGTAAGGGACTTGAATAGCGCCGTGATTGCCGCTCCAAGCTTGCGCTCAGAGTGATTCGAGAGAAGTTTAACTGCTCCAAGGTAGCATGGTGGAGATATCAACCCAAATCCACACGCCCGGATCATTAGACCCGCCGAACCGAGGGCATATGCTAGAATGGCTACGTAAGCTGCTGGTGACAACGAACAGAGTCCAATAAACAGCTTCTCATTCCTGCTTCCGAAGTTCCTTGGATTTCCAAAGGCAGCCGCAATTGAGCATACCAAACCAAAATACTCAAACATCCTAGATGCAGCCATCAACCTAACATCTCCGTACTTAAGCGAAGCCAAAACAAACCCATGCGGCACCAACGCCCCCAACCCAAACACAATCCTCCACCTCCTCACTAACTCCCCCGTCTGAACATCCTCAGACGGTCTCGCTACAGTTATTGAGCTCAACGAGGAACTCGTCTCCTTAAGGCCACTCACTTCCCCCTCCAGCAGCCCGATCTTCTCTCCCTGCTCCCCGATCCTCTGCCCCTGCGCCTCGATCGTCTGCCCTTGCGCCTTGATCGTCTGACCCTGATCCTCGATCTTCGTCATGGCCTGCTCCAAGGTCCTTGTCAGCTTTTCGGTAACGCTCTCCTGCGCCTCAAGCTTCTCAGTAAGGAGAAGGAACCTCTCTTCGAGAGTGGACATCGTGGCGTCGTGTGTTTGGGATAATTCAGGTGTGGGGGGGGAAAGTTCAGGTCAACTGCACAGGAGGAAATTTTGGATGTTCTGGTTTTCAAAGAATAAGACTTCGTTAGGTCTATATTTGATATGTTCGCTTGTTGGTGGCGTGATTAGTATGTACCGTTAAGGAAATTTGCGAGGCTATACTACAACGTGATTTTCGGGCGGTTTCAAAGTTTAAGCTTTTCAACAAATTTCTTGGTAAATTTTGGTCATATTCTTCACTTTAAGACCTCTAAAAGGAATAATTTGATAATCATAGAGACAAAAAAATGTTTTGAAAATGTTCCAAAAAAGTGATCAAAATAAGTTCCAATTTGGCCCAATACTGTTATCATAGCTAATTAAATATACTCAGTATTCTAAATATGGAACTTATATAGTCTATAAAATCTATAATAATAAAAATCAATTCTTAAAATCGGCCAAAATGGGCTTTTTTCCAGAAATTTAATGTAGTAAAAATATATCTAGAAGTCTTAAGGTGAACAATATGAACAAAATTGACCGCAAAAATCCCCCAGTTTTGAGATAAATTTCTCTGGAAAAGTCACATCGTGAAAAATCGCTCAAAACTTGCTTTTGCGCCCTTTACCTCAAGAGTGGACGGGGCGGCTGGCTTCTTCATGTCCTATTTTCGACGCCTTCTGATCATCATGCTCGTCTTCGATCGGACTCTTGCCTTCCTGCCGCGCCAGCTGACAAGGGTCACGACGCGCCTGCGCTCTGAGGCGCCCCAAACCAGCGCCCTCCTCTCTTCCTCCCTGGACTCCCTCACTACCGACATGCGCAAGATCCTCGACAAGTTGAACGGCGCCCCGCAATCACAATCACAGTCACAATCACAGTCACAATCACAATCACAATCAGACCTGATACGGCAGCACCTCAAAAGATTAAAGATCGTCGAGTCCACGTACAGCGGCGAGATGATAAGCGAGCAGGAGAACAGCAAAGTCCCGAGTCGTTCGCTGGCGTCTAAATTCAACAAGGCTCAGATGCTCACTTCCCAAGTGTCTGAGTGGGTGTCGGTGATCGACGATGTCGAGGTCGCACTGGACATGCTTCGCTCCTCACCCTCCGAGGCCGAGTTCCTCCTGCAGGAGAGCTTCGACCGTCTCGATCAGATAAACTCCAAGGTGGATCAGATGAAGCTCATCTCACTCTTCGACGGGAAGTATGACTCCACCCCTTATGTAAGGGTGACAATATCAGCGGGGGCGGGAGGAACGGAGGCATGCGACTGGGTACAGATGCTTGACCGTATGTACGGTATGTGGATAAATAAGAATAATTGGAGGATGTCAGCAGTCGAGAGGGTAGACGGAGGGGAGGTAGGGTACAAGTCCGTTGAGTTCACTGTCTCCTCCCCGGTAGGAGAGGAGGATTATGTTTATGGGAAGATGAGAGGGGAGAAGGGTGCTCACAGACTGGTACGTATCTCCCCTTTCAACTCTCAGGGGAAGCGTATGACGACGTTCGCTGCCGTGGACGTTACGCCTGTCCTCGAGGAAATAGCTATGGAGAAGGAACTGGAAGGGATTGAGAAGGACTGCGAGATTACGACTATGAGGAGTGGAGGGGCGGGGGGGCAGAATGTTAACAAGGTAGAGAGCGGAGTTCGGGTCGTCCATAAGCCTAGCGGGATAGGTGTCAAGGTTACGCAGGAGAGGAGTCAGGCTCTCAACAAGAAGATAGCTATCGACATGGTCAAGAGCAAGCTCCTGGCCGTGATGGAGGAGGCACGCGTTGAGTCGGTGAAGAAGATTAATGGGGACGTGGTGGAGGGGGTGTGGGGGGCGCAGATACGGAACTACGTGCTGCACCCGGACAGGAGGGTGAAGGACCTGAGGAGCGGGTGGGAGAGCAACGATGCGGGAGGGATTCTTGACGGAGACCTCGATGAAGTTGTAGAGTCGGTCGTCGTTTCGAGGTCGAAGGAGGGAGAGGAGGAGGGCTGATAATTTTAAAGAATAGATGAATGATAAATTAATAAGAAAAAATATAGATTTTGATTTCTCTTTTTTCGATTCAATCTAAACTCAACCCTGCTGGGAAGGAACTTCACCCAAAAAAACATCAGATTTCCCAAAAGTCATGCCACGTGAGTTCGAATTATCATCACCCGTAGCGTGCAAATCATTGTCAGCGGCGTCAAACGTGATACTACGCATTCTGTAGTGGTTTTAATTGTGAATTCATTCCAATAAGAAAATCTTGCAGCTGGCAGCTGACGCTTGCTTGACAACCCCCAAAATTAGCCTAACGCGGCACCATACGAACCACGCATTAAATCGACGAGCGACTTCTATGCACAACAAACTCACCGCAGTCGTCTTAGTTAACAGAAACGAGTGCTGTGTCCTTCAGGAACGCCTTGGCGACGATCTCGCTTATCCCAAGGTAAGATGAGGGGACTGTATGGCAAGATTGCAAGATTTACGGCAAGATTTACGGCAAGATTTACGGCAATTCATGTACAATACAGTACGGACCCCACTGACCACAGCTTAGCTGAACCATCATCGATGACTATCATCGAAAAGGCATCGACCTTCAACTTTCATCTCGTTCCTCAACTAACCAAACACACCCCACACCCCACACCCCACACCCACAACAGCGATGCAACAACATAATCATAGCCCGCGACCATGCCGAAGGCACAGAAGGCGGCCACAAGAATTCCACTGTCTGGCCCTCCCTCGCGCGCCGCCTGACCAAGAACAAGGGCAACTCCAACGGACTCAGCACCCACCATCCGTCTAATTGGCTAGGGGACGTCACCCTGGACAAATCCCAGTGCGATCAGATCAAGGCCGCGTTCAAGAAATTGAACATCGGAATGTCGGAGTTACCCGGAGACTGCAAGTAGAGAATAATGTCAATCTTCGTACTGGACTGTGAGGGAGAGAGTGAGTGATTTCGACAAGTAAGGGAGAGAACAAGGAAGAGAAAACACCGAGAAAATAAAAAGGAACAAGGAAGAAGGAAACACTAAAAAACCCAAACCGCCCCCTTTTTTAGTCATATAAAAAGT
Organism: Triparma strigata; assembly: GCA_030267945.1. Taxonomy (NCBI): domain Eukaryota; class Bolidophyceae; order Parmales; family Triparmaceae; genus Triparma; species Triparma strigata. The sequence continues at coordinate 28,894 of BRXY01000180.1, forward strand.
ATCAATCAATTCCAAAATGCTCCCCCCCTTCTCCTCCAACCTCCATAACCTTCTCCTTCTCCGGCGTCACAGTCTTCCCCCCTCCTCCCTTCCCTTTCTGACCTGCTCTGAAGACCTGCTCCCACTGTTCTAGCTCCCTTTTCTCCTTCAACATCCTCTCAGCCTCCTCCGTCATCTCATTACTCCCACCACTAACATTCCTAATCTCCTCAACCTCCACCACACCGGCTACAAACTCCTCGGTGTCAGACTCATACTCCTCGTCGCTACTTGTAGGTTCAACGTCGACGACCTCGTGGACGATGAAGTCTGAGCCTTGGAGTTTATCGCGGAGCTGGGCGACGCGGAGGGATGACGGCGTTGGCATTCTAAATCTTCTTCTTGGGACGGTGGACTGGGGAGTTTAGGGGAGATTGTATGATTATCTACCTGCCAAGATAAACCTTTTTATGGTTTTTTGAAGTGGGACGGTGGATTGGGGGAGTTAAGGGAGATTGTATGATTATCGTTAGATCCTGCCCTCAACCTGTCTCAAAAGAGGGTAGTCCCTCCGCCCCAAAATCAAAACTTAAATGTTCCCTTGATTTAATAGGGTAACGTTGACGCGTTGTTATTACTGTTAACACAAGTTCCGAATAACACATCCTCATCGTTCACGCTGTAGGTCATTGTTGACAAAACGTATATCTTACCGTGAGTGATAAGGTTAGGGACAAACTGGGTCCCAGGACAATACACGAAGCAGAGGCCTGGAATTCATTTCGGCCAATAACAGGGGCTGCACGAAACAAATATATAATCTTTACCCCTCCACCCCCCTTCCGCTTTCATCTCCTCACGCCTGCAACGTCAAATTGTTTCGTACGTAACCTCAACTTCCCCTGTCTCCTCTTAATTCCCCTTTTCTCGAAGCTGTTGTGTTTCCCTAATGTCTTCCTCCTCCCTCTCTGAATTACTGGCAAACGACCAAGTCGAGCAGAAGCTCCGCGCCGATGAACTGCACGATAAAACTGAGGAGGAGGTCAAGCTAGAAGACACGTACATTAAAGGAAACGAGAGGAGGAGGTGAGAGAGTTGAAAGATGAGGCACCGCTACTGTTTATACGCTCCCTAACAACTCTCTCTCCTCCCAGCATCCTCGTCCAAAAGACCGCCATCCAATCCCAACGCCAGGCCCACGTCGAGCGCGTCCGCGCCGCCTTCCTCCTTATCGACACCGACCACTCCGGGGAGCTCGACGCCACCGAAATAATAAAGGGCATCCACCGAAACTCCGACGTGAGGAGCATACTCCTGTTGCCTGAGGACTCGGAGATTAGCGCTAGTGAATATGATGAGCTTTTCAAGAGGATTGACGTTGATGATTCTAGTGGTGTTAGTTATGAAGAGGTGAGGGTCGGGCACACCTTCGAGCGATGTATAGACGTTGCGTTTTTAACACCCAATATCAAGTTCGAGGTTTTCGTCGACACGATATTCTCCGAAGAGAGGCAGAGAAAGCTAGACGACGCTCGTCAAAAGAGGGAGGAAGAAGAGGAGAAGCTCCGACAAGACCACAAGCTGGGGTTGAAGAGGGCCGAGGATAGGCTGATGGCGGCGGAGGAGTCGTTGACGATTATTAAGGACAAGTTCAAGGAGAGTTTGGGGGAGATGGAGGTTGAAGAGAGGTGAGAGGAGAGAGAAAAAGCGTCAACATAACATGCCTAATTCCCC
>BRXY01000180.1:30623-60453 GCA_030267945.1 Triparma strigata
CCCCCCCTTCCCCCCCCCCCACTCCCCCTCCCCCCCACCCTCTCCAGCCTGGAAATAATAAAAGCCGACGTGACAAATTACCTCACCTCCGAAAAACCTTTACAGAGAGAGCTGGCGGAGGCGTGGTACGAGGTCTGGGAGTCCAGGTGAGACGAGAAGCTGCATCGTGCGTCGTAGACCTATCAACTTCAATTACTAACTCGTCGCTTCGCTCCTCGGCTCGTCAGGCGCCTCCTCCAAATACACAAGGACGGCAAATCCGACCACGAGGACCTCAACGTCGACCCTAAATTCGAGGCCAAGTACGAGGCGTGGTCGAACCGCCTAGAGACGTGGGAAAGATGGAACGACGTCGACGTCGCCTTTTCCTCCCTCGCGGGGGAGGGGCGCGACACGGTTTCGGCGGACCACGTGACGGACGCCCTGGAACGAAACGAGCTGAAGTTCCTGAAGCTCCTCGGCCTCCCGCCTAAACCGTCGACGCTTGGAAACCTTCTCTTCATGGCTGCCGAGGAATCGGAGCAGGAGGAGGAAGAAGAGAAGAAAACGACAGATAAATCAGCCCTCACCCCCGTGGACGCTGCGATCCAGACCCTCGAATCCTTCAATACCATCGAGATTCACAGCCACCACTTCACCATGACCTTCTCTCCAACCATAGGAAACGTTCAATCGGCGTTCTCTCTCATTGCCTGTGACGACCCAAACACCCCACCGAGGCCTAGCGGCACGATCAAAGTCAAGGACCTTAAAAAGGCCCTCCTCTCCAATAACGCAAAGCTCTTCAAGCTCCTCGACATAACCACCGAAAACGCGTCCTTCGACAAGACCTACTCTAAGCTTCTGAAACTTTCCCCCGATTCCCCCCTCGATCTTGCCACCTTTCTTGACATGTTCGTACCCGACTACAAGGCGTACTTGGCCTTCGTGAGGCTCAAGAAAGTCCTCCCCCCTTCGTTGTCCACCGAAGTTAGCGTCGGCGGCAGCAAAATCACCCCCGAGGAGCTGACTGAGTTCTACGAGAAAGACGTATTCGCCGCGCACCTAATCAAGCAGCAGACTAATAACACAATAGCGTCCATGCTCGAGAGCCTCCCGGACATTGATATCACGAGGAGACACTTGGTGATGTTCCTCGAGCCAAAGTTTTCCAAGCTCATTTTGTCGCCGAGCAAGTTCACTTCTGCCGACGATGAGCAAGAAACGCAAGAAGATCAAGGTGGAAAAGGCGGGGAAGGCGCCCCCGCCGCCGATAAAAACATCGGGGTCGTAACCAAATCAGCTGTCGAGGCCGCCTTCCAGCTCATCAACGTCAACAACAAGAGAACTCTGAACCGGAAAGAACTCATTACATCCTTGCGAGACAACAAGCTCGTCCAACGCCTCCTTCAGCTGCCGACCAAGAACCACGCCCACAACAACAGGTGGAAGAAAATGATGGGCAAGCTCAACTCCGGCAAGTACGAGGATTGCGGATTGCCCGACTTTATCTCACTCTTTGAAGGCGTCCACGAGGATGTCAACCTAGAAGAACAGAAGTTGGAGGAGGTGAGAGTATGTGAGGAGCGAAGCGACGAGCTGAGGAGGCGTGTGTACTAAATATAGACGTACATAGCAGAATATTCCGTACGTAACGTCGCTGCTGCAAATTTTCTGTGCTGTTTCTAACGTCACGAGCTCCCCTTCCGTTGCGACTCGCTTCGCTCGTCGCAGCGCAAACGCCGAGGCAGCCTTTCGCGGAGAAACTCAAAGGAACAGACCGGCGTCGTGATTCACAAGAAGATCGTCCCCGTCCTGAACTTTGAATTGGCCGAAAAGTACTTGCGAACTCGAAAGGCCTTCGACATGCTGGACCTGAATGGCGACGGCATGCTGTCAACAGACGAGCTGGAAGAGCAAGTCATCCGAAACAGCGAGCTGAGGGAACTCCTGGCCCTCTCTCTCGACGAACTCGACGTGGTTGTGAAGCGGCTGGACATCCACGTCATGTCTGCCAACATCGATTGGGAGCTCTTCCGGTCCTTCTTCGTGCCGATGGAGGCGCCCCCGGAGTCCCTCGACAACAACAACAACAACAACAACGATAACAACGAAAACGGTTTGGACAACAACCGCCACAAGATCTCAGAAAACATCAAAGGCTACGCCGGAGATAATGTTGACATCTGGCGATCGGGAGAAATGGGAGCCGACCGGGTAATGGCGGACATGGTTTCCAGCATGGAAGCCATGATCGACACCACCAAGGACGACCAGGAGCCGGACCCTGCGTTGCCCTACGACGAGGAGGTCGTCCAAGATTTGGGTTGGATCGACGAGGAGGATATGTACGAGAGAATGGAGGAGGAGGGCCCTCCACCAATCCCAGAACGAGGAACAGAGATGAAACTTGACGCCCCTTACATCGATGGGCCGCAGTGGTACGTTGTGATGAGCCCCCGGGAGGAGCTCGGCATGGAAGGCCCCATGGGCATCAAGTCTCTCCTCGACTTTTGGGACGATGAGATCATAGACAGCCACACTCTTGTGTGGAAAGAGGGCTTGAACGACTGGCTGCCAATTGACGACGTGGCTGACCTCAAAGCCCAGCTCCTCCTCCCCGAGCTCCACTCGACCTTCAGGCCCAACACTGCCCCCGGGTCCCTATCCAGCTTCGAGAAGAAGGTGAAGAAAATAATAGACCCCAAGCCCATGAAACTGGAGGTCATCGGGCTGGACAAGCCGTGCCACTACTGTGGCGGCATAGCGACGTGCCACATCGACGACATACAGAACCACCGCCAGCTCAACCAGGGACTCAAGGATGGCATAGCAGTGTCCTCCGAGGACGACGAGAAGTCCGAAATATTGAACGACTTCATCTTCTTGGGCAATGCGGCGGCCAGTCGAGAGCGCAACGTGGAGATAATGGAATACACGCACATCATCAACTGCAGCAAGGAGCTCCCCTGCTACTGGGACCTCGACGCGGACAACAATACTTGGATAAGAAATAGCGTCAGGGAGGACGTCGATGGGACGGTCATCGGCGATGACAAGGCCATCATGAAATACCGCAGGCTCAAGAAGCTCAACATCAAGTACTTCCGAGTGAAGTTGGACGACGACCCCTTCGGAAGGCCCGACACCGCCGCGAGCAGATACACTGCGGATAGCTGGAAAGAGTCGGAGTTCTCGTCCCGTCCCCTGACAGCCCTCACGGACCCCTTTTTCGCTTCCTCCCGCCCCGGGACTGGGGCGGGAAGCAGCAGGCCGGGAAGCAGATCCCTGTCGTCAAGGCCAATGACGGGCGGGGGCAGCAGGCCGATGACTGCCGCCGACATTGAAATGATTCCGGAGTTTGAGCACACGAAGGAGGAGGAGGAGTACGCGCTGGGTTACAACGCCGCCGCCGTCACTATTCAGGCCAACTACCGTGGCAGCAAGTCCAGGGAGAGCAGCAGGCCCGGCACTGGCGAGGACCGGGGCCCACCGCCCATTCCCACGCAGAAGCCCCTCAGCGCGGAGCAAATCGCTGCCATCGAGGAGGCGAAGGCCAAGCTCGACCATATGAAGAGGCAGGTCGTCGATCAGATCATCAGCGGCTTCGAGGCCGTGTACGAGTGGCTCAGTCGTGAGAACCAATCGCGAAAAGTCCGATGCCTCGTCCACTCCCTCACCGGCTCTTGCAGCGCAGCGTCGGTCATCGGAGCGTACATCATCCGAACCCAGGGCTTGACCTACAGCGAAGTGCTTTCGCACCTTCGCACCAAGCACGGAATCCAGAGGATCCAGATCCACGACACCGTTTGGGAGGACGCCCTTCGAATTTACTCGCAGACCTACTCCATCGGTCAGCTGATCTGCGACGACTGCTTCTTGGAGCAGTTCGTGGAGGGCAAGGCGGACGAGCGCGCTTTCTCCGAGAGAGTCGAGAACGTCGTTGAACGCCTCAAGCAGAACGACAGGAGCCTGCAGATTCTTGACCTGAGGGATGAGACCCTTGGTGGGACCCCTGCCGACGACGACGAGGCTTCAGAGAACGGCATTTCTTTCTTGTGCAACGCCCTCAGAGATAGCTACTACTTGATGCAATTGAACTTGAGCGGGAACAACCTGAATGACGAGGACTGCACGCACATCGGTTCCGCGCTCTTGACCAACGACGGACTCATGTCTTTGAATTTGAGCTACAACAGCATTGGGTGCAAGGGCGCGAAGGAGCTCGCGGCCGCCCTGAAGCTCCACAAGTTGGCCGTTTTGAACGTCGGGTACAATGTCATCAAAGGAGCTGGAGGGAGCGAGATCGGCAAAATGCTCAGGCACAACCAGAATTTGGTGGACCTTGACCTGGGCAACAACAGCATTGGGGATGTTGGTGGGCACGACCTGTTCGATGCCCTCACCACTCCTCTTTACGAGTCCGAGGAGGTCATGATGAAGAAGGCCAAGGTCTACGAGCAGGGCGGAGTCGTTGACGACATCGGCGAAGTCTTCAATAGCACCTTGACGTCTTTGAATGTGAGCTGCAACGATCTCGGACAAGAGAGCGCGAAGAGACTCGTGGGAGTGCTGCAGGTCAACATGGTGTTGACGACGCTGAACTTGGACTACAACCCGAAGCTGGGCAACACGGAGGTCAGGGAGCTCGCAAGCGCGATGAGGACGTATCAGCCGAGTTTGGAGTGGTTGCACTTCAGCGACAACAATGTCGGAAACGACGTCGCCGGGGCCTTCGCAAGGGTCATTGGGGACCAGAGCTGCCTCTTGCGAAAGCTCACCCTTGCTCAAAACTGCCTCAGGAGCACCGGCATCTCCAGAATTTCATCAAGCTTGAAAGACAACCACTTGCTGGTGTTTTTGGACCTGGCTCGTAACCCGATGGGGAGCAAGGGAGCCCTGCACCTGGCCGAGGCGCTCAAGAGGTAAGACGCTGCGAGGACGCAGCCTATTTTTTATTTGGCTGCACAATCTAATCCAATCTTTACGCTCGTTGCAGCAACTCCGTGCTGAAGGAGCTCTTAATCGACTGCTGTGGCATTGACGCGGAGGGCGCCAAGGGCCTCGGGGAAGTGCTGTGCGTCAACACGTCGCTGACGAGGTTGGACCTTGCCGACAACAGCTTATTGACGAAGGGTGTCAACTGCATTGCTGCGGGCATGAGCGAGAACGTGGGCATCAAGGACTTGAACCTGACCAACACTGGGATCGGAGTGAAGAGTAGCGAGAAGCTGTCGGACGCGCTCAAGGCGAACAGCACCCTTGAGGTGCTGAATTTGAGCAACAACCAGGTCCGGAACCACGGGACGGTAAAGCTGGCCGAGGCCTTGACCTCCAACCACACCCTGAGGAGCCTAAATTTAGGCTTCAACAGGTGAGCCACTGCGCGAGCTGAAAACCCGTTTATGGAGCGCCGCAGTATGTATATCTAACCCAATATTCACTCTCGCTTCGCTCGTCGCAGCATTAACGCAGTGGGAATTCAGGCCATTACGACTGCTATGGAAACCACATCCCAAAGCAGAGAAGACGCCAAGGCGCTGGAGCTGGACGTCATATTGGTGGGCAACCAGTTCAGCAAGGCCGAGGGCGAGGTCCAGAACGCCCAGATCATGGTGCCGCCGAAGCTTGCAAGGAGCAAAATCACGTGGGAGAACGCGACTGACAGCACTCTTGATGTCCCCATGTGGAGCAAGAAGGAGGAGAACAACAACTTCGTCAGGAGGCCTTCCTTCAGTCAGGCCGCAGGCGAGGAGTTCGATCTCTCCCACCCGCATAGCGAGTTCGCAATCACTAACAACTTGATCACGAGCAAGTCCGAAGACAACTTTGGAATCATAACGGAGGTTGCAGAGCCGGTGGACGTTCCGAGGTGGAGAGATACGATGGCCAAGGCAGGAAATAATATCGAGAACATAGAGGGGCCGTCGTCTTGGAATAACGCCTTCAAGAAGGGGCTGTAAGAATATTTTTTGGAAGTTTCGTCCCCAACTCAAAAACGTTTAGCACTGTAATATATAATGTAGACAAAAGCTGTATTGTACGATTAAATAAAGAAGAGGTGAAGAAACGTCTTACTTTTTTGTTTTAAATCTTTGTTTTCATTCTGTTCGGTCCCTGTTATCGTTTTTGTGAAATGAAACTTAACGATGATAATGAACACCCCATCGGCGGTTACAAATTAACCCCTTATGCCCCCACCACAGCCCCCCTTCCAATTAGTTTTCCACCCCCCACCCCCCACCCTACCCCCAATCTACACCATACACAACCCCCTCCCCCCCCCTCTCCCCCAACCCCCCATCTGCCTGACCCCCCCCCCTCTCATGTGTCGTAGTCGTTCTAGGTCTGCTCTTCCATTAAATCTATTAGCTCAGAAGGCTCGCCCTTTACGCCCAGACCTTGAGGAGTGTGTCCCAACTTCCCGTGCACAGAGCCTCACCCCGGCCGTTGATTCCTAAGCAAGAGACACGGTTCTCGTGTCCGGTGAGCTGGAAGGCGTGGTTGCGGCCGTTGCTCAAGCAGTCCCAGCCGAAAGTGTTGTAGTCGTCGTATCCGGCGAACAGCAAGCGGCCAGAGCGGGAGAAGGCGACGGAGGTGATACCACAGAGAATCTTGTCGTTTCCGAAGATGTTGACCTCGTTGTAGCAGCGGAGGTCGAAGAGGCGGCAGGAGGAGTCATCGGAACCGGTTCCGAAGGCGTTTCCGTCAGGGAAGAAGGAGACGGAGTTGATATCGGACTCGTGGCCGAGGTGGGTCTGCGTGCACTTCCCTGACCTGATGTCCCAGACCTTGGCGGTGGAGTCGCAGGATCCGGAGACGAAGACGTTCTTGTCGGTGGGGCTGATGGCCAGAGACATGACGTCTCCATTGTGGTCCCCGAAAGTGGCGATGGCCTCTCCCTGCTCGACGTCCCAGTAAATACAAGTGGAGTCTCCACTAGAGGTAATGATGTGGCTCTCGTCGATGAACCTGCAGCAGGACAAGTATCCGTCGTGGGCGGCGAGCTCCTTGCTGGCGCGCATAGTCTGGGGGGCCTGGAGCTGGTAGATGGAGCAAAGGTTGTCGAGACCTCCGCAGGCGACCATGTTGTTGACACTGGGCTCGAAGGCGCAGGTCATGACCCAGGACGAACGAAGGGGGATGGCCTGGACCTGTGGGGTGAGGGGGGAGGGAGTGGGGTTAGCGAGAGAAGGGCAAGGGAAGGGGGGGGGGGCGGCGGGGGGGAGAATGCGGGGAGGGCCTGAGCTACACCCGAGGAACCTCTCCGCGACCTTCACACCTCAAAATATTATCCCCTCTCGTCTTTCTCCTCACCTTGTTTGTTGTCATGGCATTCCAGATGATCAATTTACCGTCCTGACTAGCACTAACGAGCTGGGTGGAGTCTCCAGCCCAGTGCATGGCGTAAACCTTACCGAAGTGGCCCTTGAGGATGCGCCTGGCACGGGGGATGGGGCCGAGGGCCTTGGGAGTTCCAGACGAGGAAACAACCTCCTGCATAGTCTGGTCCATCTTGGACTGGCGGACCTTGTCGATCTCGCCCTTGAGGGTGGCAACCTGGGGGGGGGGGAATGGGTGGCGGGGGGGGTGAGAAATAAGTAGGGGGAGACGCGGGGGGAGAAGGACTAGGCGTTTAAGCACAAGATAAGGGGGACCGGCCGGGAAACTGTGTGCCCGGTGTTTATCAGTGCTTATCAGTCGATTCGAGCGTCGAGCACGTATGCGGAGAACGGGCTGGGGTATAAACGGGACACACGGGGCCGCACCGAATAGAACAAATCGATTCGACGGCGGGGAAAGGAGAATATGGGACTTTAAGGATCCTCAAATCCAGCGTTCGGTATTGTAACAGAAGAGTGGATTTCCGGTAAAATACGGCGCGTATGCGATTTATGGGGGTCTCACCTCTTTCTTAGCCTCGCTAATTCGTGCACTGACGTCAGCCATTTTCAAACAAGTGGTCGGAGGGTGGGAGAAAATGAAATTTGTTATATTTAACACTAGAGCGTTGTGAAAAGCAGCTCAGATCAGCTCACTCCTCAGATCAGAAAACCTCCAATATTTTGTTGATAGGACATTAGATGCACAGGGAGTATTTTTTTGGGGGACGGTAAGCCTGAGATAGGGGGTAGCGGAGAGGGAATATTTGGGCTCACAGTGTGACGTATGGACTTTGCTTTTGAAGACTCGTTAGTCGGCGTCTTGAGCAAGTTTGGTGAATTCCAAGCGGAGTAGAATTAGGGGGAATTCTATCAGGTGTCTCGTGGGAGATTTATCTGGAAGCTTTTTAACGGAGAGTCATGGGGAGTAGAGAGCAAGGGGAGGTTAAATTTGCCGTCTGTAAGGTTGGAAGGGGGAGGACAGAGGAAAAGGGAAGATCCGCTTCTTTCTACTTCCAAAATTTCTTTTTTGTCCCCTTCATCCGTCACACCCGCTCAAAAGCTTCGTTTGACCCTCCCCCCCCCTCCCCCCCCTTACAACCTCATCTTCAAAAATTCTTCATACGACCCCCCCGTGATCCTCTCCACCACCTTCCTAACATCCGCCCTGTTGCAGCCCCCGTTCTCCCACACTTTCCTGATCTCGCCCCTCAGCGCAAGCTTCAGCGCTTCCCTCGAGTGCTTCCACTTGTACAGCAGCTGCTCTAGGACCCTGCAGTCGCTGTGCTGAAAGGTGAAGTTTGTGCCTAGCATCTCCAACCTCATTCGAGTTATCCTGCGAAGAAGACGTAACGATAAAGAGCCACCAGTTAGAAAATATCGCAGCTGTGCCGCCCCGTCCCGTCACAGCTCCTTACCTCTCGATGAGACTACCCTGGTTGACGTACCACCAGCATCCGTAGATGTGAAGATTCCTGAACTTGCCCTTGAGTACGCATGCCGAGTGCTGGTTCTCTAGGCTGAGGAAGGTCACGAGGAACTTGACCTTCGGCCAGTCCTGTAGGAGGCGGAGGAGGATTGACATGTCGACGGTGACGATGCCGTCTCCGGCGAGGCCGAGGGTGGGGTTGACCTGGCGGTCGCAGCCTATCTTGAGGGCGAGGGGGAGCTGCAGCTCCTCGGCCAACGGGAGGAGGACCTCCTTCAGCAGGTCACTCGACTCGTTGATCCTGCTCGCCTGCTCTCCCGCGTCCTCGCAGCAGTCGTCGTCCTGCTCGATCTTCCTCTTCTTGCCGGCGCCACTAACGTTAGTGGCGAACGCACCGGGCTGGGTCATGTCGACTGATTCGTAGGTGAAGTTCTTCGGGGTGCTCGCCATCAAGTACTCGGGGGAGATCTTCGAGCACCAAGTTTTCACCCATTCCTTGACCGCAGGGATTCCAGAGCCCTTGATCCCGTCCTGTGATTTTTATTTTGTAATATTTATGTTAGAGAGTTAGGAGGACTTCGACACACACGCTTCCACATCATCTCACCTCCGCCATCGCAAGTTTGACCTTCCCCCAGTCTCCCTCCAGAAGCGGGTCTACCCTCAACGCCGTCCTATACCTCTTCGAGAAAGTTTTCCCTTCCTTAAAGTGTTTCATCTCTTCCTTCGAGAACGGAATGTTTGTCATCACGGCGTACTTTATTTTTGAAAGGGAGAAGATGGACTCCTCGTAAGCGTCGTCGCCGGAGGCGCGGAGGGCGAGGAATTTCGAACGAATGCCGTTGAGGTCACGTTCCTTCCACTCTGGGCGAGCGAGGGTGAGGGGGTGCGTTAGCGGTTAGAGATTTATTCAACACGGTAGCCGCCGGAAATATCTCTTCGCATAATCGAAGTCGCTCACCTTTAGCCATCCCCAGGCCTTTCAAAACATTAACAACCCCCCTCGTAGCCTCACTAACCGGTGTCATTCTGATAAAAAGTTCGTTCCATATGACCTCAGTCTTCCTCTCCTTAGTTAAATTCATAAACTCAGAAACCGTCATCTCAGATGACATTATGTACTCAGATACAAGATAGTGGTAGTTGAGAAGCTCGTCAATTCCGGTCAAAAATTTATCAGAATGCTGCGACGAGTCAAGTAGCGAAGCAAGGAGCGAAACGACAAGTTAGAACATAATTGGGTGGGCTGGTTAGATTGAGGCTGCCGAGACAGTATAGTATCTACCGAGACAGTATCTACCGAGACAGTATCTCACCTCGCTCGGTAGAAGGTGAGTATGCAAATCAATAATCTCAACATTGTCCACTTCGTCGTCGACTGTCGATTCAAGCTCCACGACGTCCTTGAAGTGGGAAAATGAATGATCTAAAGGGACGACGTCGAGGTGCGTGATTACGCTTTCGAAGCTCTCGCCGGAGTAGAGGCGACGAAGGTGCTTGCAGATGTTCGACACTGCGAAGAAGGGGGGGTGAGGTAGCGTGGAAGGTTGTGTTGTGGCGTCGGCGTTAGCAATAGGATCGGGGGTGGAGTGGCGAGAATTTTTTTAAATCTCACCTAGGGTTGGGGAGGGGGAGGGGAGGCCGACGGAGGCCGACTTCAGGTAAGTAGAGACGACGGCCGAGAGGTCATAGACTCCGTCGCGACCTCGAGTCAAAGCCTCCGGCAGGGGGACCTCCAACCCGTCAATGTTTAGGATAGTGTCGTTCTTGAACAGGTACTCCCCCTTCTCCCCGTACTGCGACGAGGAGAGCGAAGCGAAGCGGCGAATTAGAATGAAGTGGTGACGGGCGAGGATGACGGATGGCCTAAAAATCTCCGAACCTCTTATCGTTCTCACCTCCATATAAAGCCCCGGAGCGTACTCTCCCTTCTCCCCACCCATCCTCCCCGTCTCCCCCCTGAACCCCCCCTCTTCCTTCTCCCCCGTCAAGTACCTCAAAACGCTCGCCACTCCCGCGCTCCCTACCCTATCGTAACTTCTTAGAGTCTCCTTCAATCTAATCCCAACTTTTTTAGCGCTACCTTGACTTATAAAATACGTGCTCAAACCGAATGATTTAGAAGATAACCTAACCCTCCATTCTTTCCAAGTTTCTTCGCATTCTTCTGGTTGTAAATTCGTTACTTTAATAACGGTGGGTAATATTTCCGAATCGAATAGTTCATCTAAATACTTTAAATAACCCTTATACGTATTTATCGAGTCGGTTTTATTATAACCCTCAAGGCAGAGAGCGCTGGCTATAGCGGTGTGGGTCGCGTTTGCGATTAAGAGCTTTTTAGTCACTTCGTTTGAAAGTGTTTTTTTAGAAACGTTATGAAAGTTTAAGGTCGTGGGGAGGTTTGATGGGGGTGATATTACGATTGTTTTAGAGGGGAGGATCTAAGAAGGAAAGAGTTAGAATAAGGAGAAAAGCAGCATTTTAAGGAATAAAAGGGTCTGAACGCGCTTACCTCACGCATGGGAACTTGTGAGTAGAGTGAACCAGGACGGTACGACACTATACAGTCGACCATAGCGTCGTGGAAGGTTACGTTCTCCTCGAGGTAAGCCTTCAGGTTCGGTTCGAGGCCTAGGACGATCGATTTAATCTTCGTGCCGTTTTGAGGGAGATTATCGGTGCAGATTAGGGAGACTTTGTGAGAGGAGGAGGAGGAGGAGGAGAGGGACTTCAACAGCTTAGACAGCCAGATCATACCGGGGGAGGTAGGGGTTATCCCTGCTTCGGTCAGCCCGACTAGAATGTAGGAAGGTTTCAAGGTCAGGAGGTGCTCCTGCGAAGGCTTTGAGTTCAGGGAGCCTATGTAATCCAACTTCTGGTACTTAGTAGTCGTACCGCCTTCTGAATCTACGACGTCGTACTCGTATGTTCCGCCGTTGGAGCCGGGGTTGGGAGTGCCGTCGGAGGACTCGCCGCAGACGCTCTTTAGGAAGGTGTTCGAACGAGGTTGGAAGAGGTGGTACTTCAGAGGGAGGAGAGGGAGGAGGACGGAACGGATGAAGCGACCTGAGCCTAGAACTACTGCTAGGTTTTCATCGTGCGTGCTGGACATTGTGTGCCTTGTAGGGGTTTCTTGAGAAAGTGCCGAGTGAGTGCTGAGGAATCTACGATAAGAAACGAAACGTGGTGTTAGAATGCGGCACAGTCATGGTGGTAAATTAAAGGTGACAATTATGGTTATGGTTATGTTTCCGTCCTTGCACCGCGGAAAGTGGATTTGACAACTATCTTTACTGTGTCTTTACTCAACATACAACGTACGAACGTACATACAGTATAGCGAATCAGACGATTATATCATAAAATACTGTCTTCGCGTTCTCAGAATTACGGGGCAACGTTTGTAAGAGTGAATGAGGACAACTTAAAGGGAAGTGATGTCGAGAAAAACTATCCCGCATTTCTTATATCGTTTATAAAACTTTTTTACGATCGAATAAATTCATTTAGAGAACTTCACCAATAGATAGTATACAATATATGCGGGATATTCGTTACGTATTCTCACGTACTACTTCTATTATGTTGAAAATAAGGCGTTCAGGTGAAACTTCACTTCTTTTTGACACTTTTTTTTTCCAGGCGAAAGGTCACTCCCCATACCCCAAACCACAACCCTACGGGAATAAAGCAAAAGAAGTGCTGCAGTCCCCCGACTCCATATCCAGCGAACTCCCCTTCTTTTCGCGTCTTCGTCAACTTCTACTTCCCCCCAACAACATCTTCGCCTCTCGCCGATCAAGGGCAGTCTCCTAGGCTCCACAACCGTGACCTTGACGAGTTTCTGGCGTTCACGTCCTCCACAGTGTGTGTTTTCTCGGGCTCGGGGGGCATCAACAGGAGATTCCTGTATGCCTCAAACCCTCAACTTCCCCACTCCTCCCCCCTTCATAATAATCCACGGGGGAGCATGGGATATACCTTCCCCTTTATTGGACTTAAGCGTCGTAGGCGTTGAAATCGCTGCGAGGGAAGGGCTGACAATATTATTAAACGGAGGGACAGGTGAGAGAAGATTGGCTCTCGTGTGCCTGAAGATGATCGACAGCCAGAAGGACACCAATTCTAACCCCGCTAGTCTGAAAAAGCTCTTGACGCAGTAGAAGTATCGGTTCAGAGCATGGAGTCCGACCCTGTCTTCGACGCCGGCTACGGTTCCGCCTTAACCCGATCCGGCGCTGTCGAGATGGACGCTATAATATGTTCCGGCGTGTCAGAGAATTTCGGTGCCGTGGCGTGTTTGACAAAGTGTAAGTCAGCGGTTAAAGTTGCTAGGAAGGTTATGGAGGATAGTGAGCATACGATGTTTGTGGGGGAGGGGGCGGATGATTTTGGGAAGTTGAAATGCCCGGAGGATGTTGTTGGAGGAGAGGAATTGATAAGTGAATATGCGAGAGAACATTGGGAGCGTTTCAAGGATTATAAAGGGCCTGTGAATGAGCTGTTTAATAAAGGAGAGGAGCAGAAGCACCCGGGGGATACGGTGGGGGCGGTTGCCGTCGACAAATTCGGGAACTTTGCAAGCGCAACTAGCACGGGTGGGATACCTTTCTGCGAGGGGGGAAGGGTGGGGGACAGTCCTCTGCCTGGGTGTGGAGCTGACGCTGACAATGAGGTGGGAGCGTGTAGTACGACGGGACATGGGGAGAGTTTGAGTAGAGTCAAGGCAAGTAGGCGGGTGATGGAGAAGATGGAAAATGGTGCAACGCCTGGTGACGCAGCCGAGGCGGTTCTGGAGAGGATGCTCAAGGTGACTGGTGGGAGGGGAGGTGAGAGGCTGCGGTGCGAGGAGCGAGCGACGGAGCTATATTATTCTAACTCATCGCAGGAATAATTGTGGCCAAGGCAAACGGAGGCGGGGTGGGATTCTCCTTCAGCACGGTGAAGATGCCGTGGGCCGTGGGCTGCGAGGAATGGGGAGACAAGATAGAAAGCGGAATTCTCCCTAACGGAAAAAAATGATTGATTATTTTCTGTCGAAAACGCCCCTTCACACTTTTCTCCCCGAACACTTAACTCAGCCCTCCGGCCGCTTACTTTCCGCTTCCGTACCTGACGCTTCCAGCGCCTGTGATGAAACTAACCAGGACGGGGTGCTCCGCCACAGCGGTCATGTACTCTGAATACGATAAGGTCCCTGTCTGGCTGCTGTCCGCAGTTTTGAAGATGTCATCCACAAGGCTCTCAATCTGGTCGGAGGTCATGACGGGGTCCCCGAAGTACGACGCCGTCGCGTTCATAGACGAGAGTATAAACGACATCTCGTTCGGCCTAATCTGCCCACTCCCGTCCAAGTCATAGAGCTCGAACGAGAAGTTCAGCTTGCTAACAACGTCCCCAGTGATGAGCGGCGATATTCCGACCACGAACTGCAAAGAGGAGAGAAGAGAAGAAGTGTGTGTGTGTGTGAGAGAGGGTGTAGACGCCGTCACATCAGCGAAAGCTAAGCCGACCTATTCGTATTAGCGCAATAGCAACAACGACTCACTAACCTCCCTGAAGTTGACCTGATCATCGCCAGTCTTATCGAACATAGTGAACAACCTGTCCAAAATCTCCGTGTCGCTCTCCGTGACTCCCACGGTCTCCAGGCTCTCCCTGAACTCGCTCCTAGTGATGGTGTGCGGGTTGCCCTCGCGGGCCGCGAGGTCCGAGAACTTGCGCTGCAGGGCCAGGAGCTCGCGCTTCTCGAATTGGGTCACGTTGGCCATCGCGGCTATGGCCATGCGGTTGGCGCCCTTTCCGATGTCGTTTCCCATCTTGAATTTATTTGGGTTTGGGTTTTACGTAGGAGGGGGAGGCTTTGAGGGGAGACTTTTGAGAGTGAGGAGATGGGTTGTAGGGCGGGGGTAGGAAGGTAGTTGAGTAGTTCGCTGTAAAGTACGTCAGGGGGAGGATTAAGAGTTAGAGCCGTGGACGGTTGGACTTACGATTGTGTTGATGACGGTGCCGAATCAAGCGAAGCGTCAACGGATGGGCTGCTTTTGGGTTAATCCAGGGTTCGTCCCGGGGTTAACAGCCCGCGAAGTTGTTGAGACTGTCTGGCCTCTAAGCGGCGAGGGGGCGACTTTGGAAGTAGGTCAGGCGCTACAAGATTTGACTGGAAGCGGGTCGATTCTAACAGAGGCCGGATCGAAGGTCGATGGGCGCTTGGTCACCTTTGGGTTGCGGATGTTGAAAGGTTTTTGACTCTTTTTCAGCAGGATGAAGGAATTCAGCGAATACAGGGAATCTATCTGGCGTTTTGGGTAAAAAAACTACTCGTATCCTCAGAAAATCCCTCGAACCCCCCAATATGCAAGTGGCACATGGAATGTAATCTTAAACTCCCTTATTGAGGGCTGAAGTGTGCCTGCTGAAGCCTCGCTGAAACGACGGCTTCACTGACAGCTTTCAGCCGAAAATTTCTCTACCTCTGCACAATAATCTGCGGGCTCGTATGTCCAGGTCTGTACTGCTAGTTTCCCACCTGGCACGTCAAGGCTGACATCCGCAAGGGAGAGCAGGGCAAAGGTCGGCCTCTACAAGGGCCCCGCACACGCTCCGCGGCAACGGCAGCAGATGGAGCGGGAGCAAGAGTTCAGAGGAAGGAAGCTTAAGGTCGGGCTTGAGTGTGCCCAAGTCGCGCCTTCGTAACGATGCTACAATTTTGTATTCAATAATCATTTTAGCCCTTTCACTTTTCAACTCACTCCCCGCCCCCCGCCCTCTCCCTTTGCCAATCCGAGAACGCCTTAACCCTCTCCCACGCCGCGTTCCCGCTCGCAACCCCCAGCACGATCTCCCTCCACCCCGCCTTGCCCGTCGCGAACCTCACCATCGTATCCCCCGCCACCCCCATCAAAACGACCGCCCCAGCCACCCCCTCAATCCTCTCGTAGCTCTCCCTCATTGTCCCTCCTCCCTTCTCCTCGCCGTTTTCCGTCGCCTTTGAACCACCCTTCCCGTATACTTTTCTTAGCAATTGTAAGACGTCCTTACCCAAGAAAGCCAAATTCATGCCTTCCCTAACCGCCGCAGGCCACACGATAATATTCCAAAAGCTGTCGAAAAAAAAAGCGAATTACAACATTCGAACAAAAAGCGGCGTTGACAGTCCAACGTTAGAAAAAAAAAAAAAAAACGTAACGCCACCTTCCTTCCTCCTCCGAAAAAAAAGAAAACGAAAGAACAACATAATCGAATCCTTCGAACTTTCCTTTAAAACCGTTTGTTCGCCTCTCCTTAAATATATCATAATAAACCGTATCGTTTCGTTCTCACCTCTTAACAAACCCCGGATTAACCTTCTCATAAACCAAAACAATACACCCCAAAACCCCATCCTTATACGCTTTCCCCCCTCTAACAATTTCGACAGCTTCTTGTGTAGCTTTATAATCGTAGACAGTTAAATGACTTGTACTCGAGATGTATTTTAAGGAGGGGAGGATGTGGGTGGAGAGGAGGCGGAGGATTGATGGGGTTAGAAGGTGGGGGAGGGTGGGAGAGGAGAGGAAGGAGAGGAGGGTTAGGGTGGAGAGGAGGAGGGAGGGGAGGAGGGGGGGGAGGTAGAGGGAGAGGAGGGAGGAGGGGGAGGGGGGGAGGGAGGGGGAGGAAGGGGTGACCGAGAGGAGGGTGGAGTAGGTTGGGGGAGGAGGGGGAAGGCCGAGGGAGGTGGAGGAGAGGGAGGTGAGGTAGGAAGGGGGGGAGGTAAGGGCGGAGAGGGAGCGGATCGAAGCGCGGATGGATTCGTCTGAGTTGGAGGAGGAGGAGAGCGTTGCTTTTATTTTCTAAAGACGGGGGGATAAAGAGCGGGATTGGGATTGTGTGAGCTAGCGAGCGCTGGAGTAGAACTTCAGTTGAACAAAGTCCTTCTCACTTCAGTCCTTCTCTCTCAGTGGCGGCGTCGCGTCTCACCTTCTTCGTATTCTTCTTCCCCATTATCTGCTTCGTCAACTTGTCCTCCGCCAGCACGTCCTTCGTCTGAATCCTTTTCTTCTCTTTTGTCTTTGTCTTTTTTGTTATCGTTTTTTTCCCCTTTTTCTTATTTTCCTTCTTCTTCTTCTTTTTGCTAGAGACATGACATGAATTTTCGCTAGAGACAGTTTCAATATCACCACCATTGCTCACGTCATCACTAGCTCCTCCTCTAAGGTTTAGGGTTCCCTCAAAAAGTTGTTCAATAAACTGCCCGCCACTATCGCCCCTACAGTATACTGTAGAGATGCGGGTGTCCTGAGAATTCGCAAGCCCCTCGTGCGCCTCCTTCAAGCTCCTCAGCTGCTCCTCCACCTCCTCGGAGCTGGAAATGTCTGCAGCACCAGCACCAACCAGCCCCTCATGCGCCTCCCTCAAGTTCCTCAGTTGCTCCTTCAGCTCCTCGTTCGCCTTGAGCGCCGCCTCCAGCTCTTCTCCGCCCTCTGTTCCTGTACCAAGTCTCATCATATGAGACTCTCTTCTTCGAGACTCTCGATTAGGGTCGGATCGATACGATATGCGATACGATATGAAATGATCAACACTTGATAAAGTCATAACACCTTCAGAAAGATACGATACAACTACAAACAGAAACGCCAAGGTGACGCTGTGAGTGGGACGGGGAAACATTGCTGCAAACAATGCGGTGAAGAGCACAGAGCCTTAGAGAGGGCACTATTAAATGCACTATTAAATAAGGGAACGTCAAAGGTTCTTTTTTGAGAACGTAACAAGCTAGGAAGCAACAAGAACGAACGAGATCGTAAAGTGTTGAGTATGGACGACGAGCGTGGAATGAGCAATGCCACTATATCTGGTAAAATTATGCCAGATTTTAGGCTCATTCAAGTTTTGAGGTTAGTTTCCATCTCCTCGCGTACCGATCCCCATTTACAACACATGAGAGCTCCTCAACACATACACAGACCCCTTCGTTCGAACGTTAACCTCCTAGAATCCGCGTTCATTCCACAAGGCCCCTTCGCGGCCCCATCTGTTTGGGGCAGCGAGGGTGCAAACAAATAAGAAACTGAATGTGCCGTCAAAAATGCTCCCAAGGGCGGTATATAGACCTTTGAGTACAACCAATTACGTTTCTCTACAGCGGTTCGCAAAAAAGACGTAACAATAGTGAACATATCAAAACCTCCCTCCGACGATATCGTGACAAAATGAAAATATGTGTATATCGTGCTCGTTAACGTTCTCAATTTCTAACCCCACCTCCCACTCGTGCACTTGTAAGCACAGAAAAGCTCAATCATTTCACTATAAAATACCTTTCTCAATCTTTAACCAACCCTAATCTTACCTACCGTATCTTTGAGTGCTCATATCTGTGTGTGCCAATTCACAGCCGCTTGTCTCGAGGTTTTTATACACGCTCCTACTTTAAGGTATAGTTCTAGATATTGGAATTTATTTAAATGCTGTTTGACGTTACTATTTTGTTATCTGACAACTTCCTTCTGCAGCCCGTCGCAGAGTGCCGACACAACTTCCCTATTCAACGACACCCTATTCAACGCCCTTTTCAACGTGTGTATACAGACAAATCTAGCCTTCCCATCCTCATAAGAGCCCTCCACATCCACAGCAGCTAGCGCTAGCAAAACATCAGCGACAATGCACCCAGCGCTAGCCAAACTGAATCTCCCTGCGTTTGTGTCTAAATTCCAACTAAACAAGATCCTCTTCATCCACTCCTTAATCTCCCTCTTCGTCGGCCTCCTCCTCCTCCTCCTCCCCCACAGCATCCTCCCCTCCCTCCTCTCCTCCTCCCACTACACCCACGAGTTCCTCCGCCTCTACGCCTGTACAACCCTCACAATCGGTTACATAACGTACCGCTTAAGGCTCGTTAACGACCACAGGAGTAGAAAAATAATATGCGAAGCTTTCTCGATATGTTACGCGAGTCAGGCGGGGGTTCTTTTTAGGGCGCAGGTTAGTCAGCCTGTGCTTCATGGTTTTGTTGGCGTTTGCTGTATTTTATGTAGTGTTGGTTTGAGTTTGTTTTATGCTGTTACGAGGTTTAATGGGAGTATTAAGGTTTTTGAGTTGCCGAGTATGGATGAGAAATCGAGAGTGTGACAGGTGGCGTTTAGAGATTTTGTTTAAAAAACGTAAATTAAAACAATTAATAAATGGTCCGTTGAAAATAATCAAAAGGCTCTTAAGTATCTTACACTTACGTTGCGGTTTGAACCGCTTTTTTGAACCCCACTCTCTTTCCATCCCGCTATTCCGTTGATAGCCTTTCGTTTAATATTTTTTGTTTTCAAATTCCCCCGTAAAAATAAATCTAACCTCCCAAAACACCCCCCACTCCCCTCCCCCCACCTCCCTCCCCTCTACAATCCTTAAGCCTTACACAACTGAAACATAATACTGACGTACGTGGAATAATCCAACTCCATCTGATTCAACCCCGCGTCGTGAAGCGCGTTCTCGGCCTGCTCGAGATTCCACTTCCCCTTGTAGGACATTAAACCCTTGGAAAGCTGGGCCTTCAATATCGTACCGGATTTTAGGGGGGAGGATCTAGGGTCGACGCGTGAGAAAAATTCAAAGGACGACAGGACCATCGCCTCGGTGTAGGAGGGCTCGGGGCGGTCGGACTTAAGGGCGCGGACGAAGTCGGGGAAGAAGACTTCGTGCTCGCCTGTGGTGTCGATTTTATCGACCATCTCTTGGATCTCCTCCTCGGACTTCTCCATTCCGAGGAGGCTGAGGAGCTGGCTGAACTCGCCAGCGTCGATGGAGCCGCCGTGGTCGAGGTCGACCAGCTGGAACATCTCTCTGAATTCTTGGACTTCTTTCGCTGTCGTTTCGAATTTTACAGCTAGCTCCTGGTTCTGGGCTTGCTCCTCTTCCAGGGTCATTGCCTCGTCCTCGCTTTCTTCACCTGACCCTTCTCCCTCCTCCCCTTCTTCTGATTCTTCCTCGTCACCCTCTTCGATCATCTCGTAGCGGTTCGCTAGGAGCATCTGGTACTCCATGTCCTTGCGCTCGCGGACGCGGTTCTCGACGGTCTCCTTGTCGCGGATCGCCTGATGGGATGGGGGGGGGAGGGGGTTGTTAGATTATCCTGATCGAGAGACGAACAACATCCTCTGACATTCCTCACAACATCCTCTGACACTCCTCACCTCTTCTATCTGGTCGAAGAAACGCTGCTTCCCGCCCTTGAAGAGAGAGAACACGGGCCAGACTCGATTCACTTGGGCCTCGACGTGAAGCAAGGTGCCGGCTAGGAGCTGCTTGGCATGGTCCTCCGTGACGGTCGGGGCGCTGCGACGACGAGCGGTTGTGTTGAAATGTCATCAGAAAAAGTGTTGCAACATGTTGGCTTTCGTCCTTCCACGCGGTTTCTCACCTCTGCTGCTCCAGGAGAATGGCGGCGGCCCTCTCGGTGTGCATCATCCGCTGCTCTTCTAGGTGGGTGCGGATCAAGAACCTCATGGTCTTGATCTCTACGCCCTTGGGGGTGCACTCGTTCATGGCGGAGCTGTCTATATCCTGCATCTCGGCCCTGGACCCGGAGAGCATGTCCAGCTGAAAGTTCTTATTCTTCTTCCTCATGTTGTTCTCGATTATGTTGAAGCGTTTCGAGGCGGACTGGAGCTTCTCCCCAAGAGCGGGGATGACGCTGAGGAGGTGTTTATATAGCGTTAGAAATTGTGGCGAAATCGTCGTTACTCGTATATTAAGCTCGTCGCTTAGTTCAGTTCCTCGCACGATCTCACCTGTTCTTCCTCTTCTTGAACGCCGACTCTTCGTCCGTGACCCTTTTCTCCATTCGGAGCCACATCTTCTCGAGGACGAGCTTCCTCGCCTTCTTGCAGGCCAGGAAGCTCTTGATCATGCGCTGGACCCTGACGACCCTATACCGGAACGTGTAGATGATGTAGGCGACCTGCTGCACAGCGAAGTCGGTAAAAAAAGTTCGGAGGAGCTGGGCTTGCATCTTCCTCTTGGTGCACTTGTACCACATGATGACCCGCCACTCGCAGTGGGCGAGCCGCTGTCTGATGAGGAGCGAGTTGACGAGCTTCAGCGCCCGGATGAACTTCTTCCACTTCCTCTGTATGGTACGGGCGGCTGCGTGGAATACCTTCTGTTCGTTCCACTTCTCCAAAGCGCCCCTGCGACATGAGTACGAGTACGAGTACGAGTTAGCGTTGACATAGTGTAGGTAAATGTCAGTATAGTCATTTGACGTACCTGCTATTCTCAATCCAAGCCTTGCTGTAGCTCGCCAACACGACCTGCACGGGCATCTTCCTCTGCAATATCTGTAGCTCCTTCTTCTTCTGGAAAAGCTTTCTCTTCTCCTCCTTCTTGTCGATGCTGCGGCGAAGTGGCGACTTAGAGTTAGAATAAAGTAGCGGTAATCACTAGCGGTGATGACTAGTGGCCTCGCACTCGCTCTAGAATCGCGTTCCTCACAGTGCCTCACCTGCCCAGGACCGCTTCGCGCTGCGCCTCCAGCATGGCCTCTCGCTTCTCCTTCGCGGCTGTGCGGCGCTCTTCTCTCTTGGTGCTGCTCTTCTTTATTTCATCCACTGTGAAGCCCACGTCGAATTTCACCGAGCCGGGGTCCAGCGTCTTCCTCATCCGCCTTTCCCGCTTGGACTGTTTGGGGCTGTCACCGCTGTCGACGGTAACCTTCAGAATCCCCCCATTCTCGTCTTTCTTCGCCCCATCTCCCACCAAAAAGGGCAAGCTCTCGCTGTTGGCCATTTTCGAGTCTCTTCGAGCTTCCCTCGTGCTCCCGAAGCTCCTGTGTGTGCGAAGGAACAGCCAAGTTAGAATATCGCCCTTAAACTCAGACTCACTCAGCGCACACAACACCCCTCCACTCCCGTCAAACATTTTTCTCTCCCTCACCTCCTTCGAGTGCCGCTCCTCTTGTAATTCTCCTCCGTCTCCCCCTTGCTTACGAAATCGTTCTTCCTGCCGCCCTTAGCTCTGCTTATACCGGGCAGATTCGCCCCGCTGGCGTTCTGCGCCAGCAACTTCTGCTCCTTCATGTCCTTCGGCTTGTTCGTTGGGGAGGACGAGAACCGCTGGACTTGCTCTTCGATGGACCTCTTGGTCTTGTGCGCGGGGCCGGGGGACTGCTTCCCCCCCCCTTTGCTCTTGCCCTGTGACCGAACGAGGGAGGGCAGGAGTATGGCGCATTAGAAATTGGAGACTACTTCAGCTTCCATGCTTCGCCCTAGACTGCTCCACCCCCTCCCCCTCAACACCTCCAATACAGAGTATCCCCGTCACCTATCTCTCACCTTATTCTTTTCGTCCACCTCCAACTTGGTTATATTCCCCAAAATAGCATCTATATCTTTGGCCTTCTGCCCCTCCTGCAGTAAGAAGCAAGCGACATTTCCAGCAGTTAGTAAAAGCGGCGCTAGAGCAAAGTTATCACACCACAATCACCGCGAGTGGGGTGCCAAAAGGGGGACACCTTAAACTGGACATTTTAAGATACACACGGGAACAAGTGCCAAGCACGCACACAAGAGCGCCATGATAGATCTTACCCGTATCCGCTGCCGATCATTAAGAGCGTCAGACATCTATTTTTTCTGCAGCCTGAATTGAGTTAACTGCAGCTCAGCTCAAGCCCTCTGCCCGCTGCAAGAGTTGAGGGATTTGCTGGAAACCAAACGGCGTCGTTTCCAATCGATCGCGAGCCAGTTATTCACTCTTTCCACAACCCTCCCTCTCCCCTATTCTAATCCGCACGAACCCCGCCCCCGTTGGAACGTTCTCCAATAACACTTCATCTGCACCAGGCTGTTTGAGCTCTGTCTCTGCTCCAAGACAGAGAGGAGGAGGGGAGATAGAAATGAACCGTCCGAAGTCTGCCGCCCCAACCCGCACGGCCAATCGCGTATCTTCGCCCACTCAGTCCAAGTCCAGGCCAGCGACTTCGTCGGGAACCAGAAGGCATGCGGGTAGTTTGCGGCCCAAGGATGTCAAAGCCAAGAAAGTCCATGCATACAAATTGGGGAAGACGGTGAGTTTATTGCAGTGGAGTGATATGATATGTCGACGGCCGCCCCTTTTCTTTATTATCACGCATGCATGCTCACAAAACAAAAACACACACACCCCGCCACGCGTAGCAATCCGTCTCTTTGAAGTCGACGATATACTCCCATTCCGCTCCTGCTCCTCACACCGTCCCCGAGCCCGTCTCCCTGCTCTCCAACTCTTGGGTCTCCAAGGAGCCGCTGTTCAGGGAGAAGATCATGGGCATGAGCGTGGAGCAGGTGGCGGTTCTTAACGTCAACATCGACAAGCAGCTCAAGAGGTCGAGGACGGCGCTGGATGTGCCGGCCTCCCACCAGGACCTGAACAGGTACGACGCTGAGGCAGCGAAGAAGAAGCCAACGACTTTAAGGCGAATCCCGTGGTCTCCGAAGCTACCACCGCTTATCGCTGCAATTCCAACTTGGTTCCCTCTAACAACAACAACCCCATCCCGTCGCCGCCTGCAGGCTGTTCAATCAAAATGAGGAGTTCGTCCAACCCAGCGAGATCGTCAAGAACATGAAGGAACGAGAGAAGGCGGAGAGACTGAAGAGACAGCAAAAGAGATCGAAGAGCAGTACCTTCAACAGATCCGACAGCCCGAAGAAGCGCGAAAGGGCCAAGACCATTAAGGGCACCGTACACCATAGAAACACCGGCCTGGCTCTGCCCCCGGGACACGCGAACAGGCAGACCATGCATGGCGTGGGAGGCACCGACTTGGCAACTAGTAAGAGAATGACGGAGATAATGAACAGGGCCAAGGGCGCCGGGGGGGGGGAGAGCTCCACGTCGAAGGCCTTGAAAATGCTGCCGGCGAGCACGGAGCAGCTTGACCTTCTGTCGGCAGAGGTGGAGTTCCAGCGCGCATTGGTCCATGCTTTCGACACCCTCGGCCGCCACCACCCACTCTACGATCTGGCGAAGACCAAGCTCGACAGGATTTACAAGATGCAGTTCCATGACAAATACGACTTGGCCACTGAGCTCGAGGAGGACCCAAAGCGGCACGTTGAAACTTGCCGGGCTTTAGTCAATCAGGCCGACGAAGCTATTCGGGTCGAGGAGGAGCACAACAACGCCATTAAAAACACGAACCAGGTCATCTTCCTGACGAGCAAGGCCAAGACGCTGGCGGAGAGGACGAGGGACGCGCTCAAGATCAGGACGAAGCTGGGCCAATGGAAGAGCCTGGAGAAGGAGCTGGAGGCCGTCAGCGCCTTGAGCCACGGTTATAGCAGAGGCGAGAACAGCGAGTACCACGTCTTCAAGGGAGTCCAAGATTTCGAGAGCCTGGGCCACAAGTTCGACTCCTTAGGAAAGAACAAGAGCAACAACGAAGAGGAGGAGGAGGAGGACGGCGTCAAGAAGGCCCTGGGCGCCCTTGGGCTTATGGGCACCCCGAAGGCTTCGAAAATCGAAGACATTAAGCAAAAGAAGATGGGCCAATCTTTGAGCTCAGCGAAGCACATGTTCATTACCGCTACGACGTGGAGATTTTCAGACAAGCTGAATCCGTACTTTGGCGACCACTACCACCCCAATGAGACGACCATTGACAGCTTGATCAGGGTCGGGCGCAAGGAGTTCGGCCTCGCCAGCGAGAGCTGCAAGAAGAGGCTGGCCAACGGTTCCGTCGACAAATCGGACGAGCACATGTTCCGCGGTTGCCTCGGCGAGCTGAAACGGCACCCGAGGATGGCCGATTTCCTCGCCACGGTCACGCTGGACATTGAAAGCGACGACTGCGACAACGGCGACAACGGCAACTTCATAATCGGAGAGGGCTTCAACGTCCGGTACAAGTACAAGCACAAGAGGCAACAGGAGAGGTTGCACTGTCCTGGTGACTGGATCGGCATCTTCGAGGTTGGAGGAATGGAGGCGGAGGCGGAGGTGGAGGGGGAGGGGGAGGGGGAGGGGGAGGACAAAAAGGAGCAAGAAAAGCCGAAGGACAAATTAATCTGCTGGTGCGAGGTCCCTAACGACAAGAACGAGGCCTCCCTCAAAGTTGACCGGCTGGCAATCACCAAGTCAGATCTGTACTACGCCGCATATTACGTCAACGGAACTGACGCGCCACTGTCCAAGTCAGCCGAGTTTCACCCCTCCTTCGTCAAGGCCAGGCTCACCGTCTTGGGCCCCACTGAGGAGAAGGAGTGGGCAAGCATCAGGAGGAACGAGGGGGGGACGGGCGAGGATAGCGAGATCGAGATCAAGTGCGGTGTCAGCTTCAAGTTCAAGTTCAGCATCCAGCACACCCCCGGCTTCACGCACTGCGTCGACGACACGGTAGGACTCATCAGGTGCAGGCAAGTAGGCCCTGGGATGGGCTGGGTTGCGGACGACCCACTGCACGGGGCGGACCTGAAGAAGGCCGCCGTGAAGATCATCAAGCTGCCGAAAGGTGAAAACGAATCCGAACTGACGCTGCAGTACGGTTGCAGCCTCCCAGGGTACTATCAGCTCCTCTACTTTTTACACGAGCAGGGAAACAGAATTGTCGGGAGGAGCATCCGAATCAAGGCCGTCAGGGACTTTGGCGAATTCGAGAAAATGCAAGCGGAGAACAAGCGCACCCGTCTCTTCAGGGTCTACCTGGCGAACCGCTGGGACATGCAGATGGAGCGAACGGCCTGGCGTTCTCTCATCGTACCGCGCCTGAGAAAGTTCTGCGACGATAGATTCATAGACTTTTCCTACGTTGAGTGCGCCGTCGACGGGAGGTCTTCGGATTGGTCTGGTGGTCCAGAAGCCTTGAGCAAGGTGAGGAGTTGGAGTTGGAGTTGTTGTGCTTGGTGCTTTGGGTGTTTGGGTGACTGCGCGTCACCAATTTTCTAATTTTCTATTCTTCTCACCATCATTGCGTTGTGTTGCAGATGCTCAAGGGCGTTAGGTACTGTGCTCCGATCTTCGTCGGTTTCTACGGCGAGATGCTGGGACTGCCAGTGAAGAAACAGATGAAGCCAGAGCTGCGCGACACTCTCATCTCCGAATTCCCATTCTTGAGCGAGGAAGTATTTGACCCGGAAAAGAGGGAAGTTCCGACCACGACGGAGATGGAGCTCCTGGAGGCGCTCTTCATTCCCATCATGGAGAGCAAGATGAAGCTAGGACTCAGCTCAAACCTCGACTTGCCTGAGGGGGCGCCCCGCCCTGAGTGCTGCAAGAACAAATTCGTCTTCGCGAGGCACCCCTCGCTCAGGAGCGTCAACTTTGCGGAGCACCTGGTGAATCTCAAGGGTGTCAACACCATCTCGAACATCAAGAAGAAGAAGGCGGAGTGCAAGGAACTTCTGAAGAAGGTTATCTCCCTGACCAGCAACAATCCGGTTGCGCCCAAGTACGCCAACGAGGCGGAGCTTGTGGATATCGTTGTCAAGGCTCTCGAGGGATGCATTGAGGGCATATGGGCGAGCAAGGACACCCCCGTATACTTGGACAGGCACGCGATAGAAACCGAGATCGGCATCGCCTACATTCAGAGGGGCTACGTGAGGCACCTGGACGATTTCGTCTATCAGGTGCAGCCCGGGGGGGAGGGCTCGAAGTCCACCATCTACAGGCCTGTCAATGAGCAGGGCAGCCACATTCCTGCGCACACTCGACGCCTCTTCGCGTCCATGGGCAAGAAGAACAGACCGCGGAATTTTTACGAGCTCCTGGAGCTGCACTGCGATGCGCTTAACAACGACATCATGCTCGTCGTAGACAATCCCCACTGCGGCGTCTCCGTGAAGCTCGCGAACTTCATAAAGGGCTACATAAAGAAGCACAACGCGGAGGTTGATCTCCCTCAGTGGGGAACTTGCATGAACAGGGGTCTGGTCACGAGGTACTTCAAGTCGGTCTCCGTAAAAATGGGGAACTCGAGCAGCGTGGACTTGCTCGTCAAGACCAAGAGCAACGTGGACTCAGCGTCCGGAGTGAAGCGAGAGTGCCTGCTGCTGTACATTGATCTGCGAAGGCCCAGCCAGAGGTGGAAGGTCAACAACATGTGCAAGTACATCTTGAGGGAACTCAAGCGAACATTCAAGATCGACGAGGAGCTGCCAGACGTCGACGCCGACTGCGTCACGTACCTGTCAGTGTGGCTGGAGAGGATCTCTTCTCTAGGCGACGTCATCTTGTTCCTGGACGGAATTGACGCCATCGACAACCCGAAGGAGGAGAACCCCCTGTACTACCTGCCCAAGAAGATGCCCAACTGCATCAGGGTCATTCTCTCGTGCTACCACCACTCGCGAGTTTACGCGGGCTTGAGCGCGCCCAACAGCGAAGTGGACTGCACAATCATCAGGAGGAAGAGCATCTTGACGGAGGAGAAGAAGGTGCAGATCATCGACGGGGTGGCGAAATCAAGGGGCTTCGCGGTAATCAGGGACTCCGTCTTGCCCCTCGTCACGAACGAGAAGACCTGCTCCGTGGGATATTTAAAGGCCATAACGGAGGAGATTTACTTCAGGGGTGTCTTCGAGAATGCCGGCGAGTTCAACGAGGACAAAAAATGGGGCTGCTGGGAGGGTGGAAGCAACCCCGACTGCTGCGGAGGGAAGAAGATTAGGGACGAGATAGGTGAGATTTTTTATGTTGGAGTGCATCGGCGGCTGCAGTATCTGACCCCAGCCTTTTTGCGCTCGCTTCGTTCGTCGTGCGCAGCATCGCTTGGCGAGAAACTTCTTTTCTGCGACAGCATGGACGCCATCTACGAACTTAGGCTGAAGCGGCTCTTCGACGACATTCCATTCTTCGACACGGCCATTTGCTGCATCCGTCTGGCGAGGAAAGGACTTGGGGAGGACGAGTTGCGAAGGATCCTTTTCAACAAGCGTGTCGGAGTTAAGGAGTGGAAGCGCCAGGCGAAGATAAAGGAGTCGATGGTGGCCGCCCCTGGTTCTACTCCTGATCCTGCTTCTGCTTCTGCTACTGACGAGAGGTTGAAGGTTGATGGGGAGAAGAAGGAGGAGGCGAAGGGCAACCTCGACGGCAAAAAACCCAAATCAATCACACAAAATAGCATCATGATTGAAACTGAACACATTGAGGTCCTGAAGAAGGCGCTGGACGAAGTTTGCATGGTCTGTCTAGGCAAGTACACCCTCGCGAATCCCCTCTTCCTGAAGTCAATCGACAAGATAATGACCAAGAGGCACAACGCCGAGCACGCAGATGACCCACAGCCAGTGACGTCCACTTTGAACGTCGGGAGTAAGGGCAAGAAGGACGCAGATAACATCAACACGTGGAAGGGTTTCTACTTGCAGGTAATGATTGAAATGTTCAGCAATAGCCTCGTCAGCTTCAGGAAGGCGGAGGAGCTCCCATTCCTCGCCAAATACTTCGCCAAGACATTCGACCAGAGGGCCGAGAAGAAGAAGGTCGCGCGCTGGCGCGATACCATCCTGAAGATGGTGCTGGACTTGGAGATGTTCGCGAGGTTGACAGACGAGATGCTCATAGACGATTTGGTCCGGTGCTTGGAATTTTGCAGGTGAGAGGCCGTGAGGAGCGAAGCGACGAGCTGAGAAAGCGAGTTTACGGATCGAGGAGTGAAGAGCGAAGTGACAAGCTGCCAACTTCGACACAATTTCTAACGCTATAATGCCCCATCATTTCTACGACTCTCTTCACTCGTCGCAGTTCCCCCCCCGAAGAAATTGCGAAGATCGTGATGGCGAACTTCGAGGCCTACTTTGACCTCCGGGGCAAGAAAAGGGGCGGGCTGGTCGGCGGCAAGTACGAGCTACTGACCCAACGGGAGGTCGGCAAGACGGACTTGGAGAGCTTCAAGATGCTCGGAGCCAGGTTCCTGAACACCATGTCCGAGTTCTTCTTCAAGCATCTGAAGCTGGTGAGTGGATGGAGGGAGGAACTTTTGAGGAGCAAAGCGACGAGCTCTGCATGTTATGTTATGTTATGTGGTGACCTATCAATTCTTCTAATTCATGAACAACAATAATCTATCTCCATACGACTCTACTCTCTACGCTTGTCGCAGGTCACGCTCGCAAAGGAGCTGGCCGAATCTGCCCTGCTCATGAACTTCAACGCCAAGGCGTTCCCGAAGTCGAACTCTTACAGGTCATCCTGGAGCGCCCAGCCATTCCATCTGAACTCGGCCGTGAAGCAGATCGTCCTGATCAGCACGATTAACCTCCACATTATCACGTCCTACAAGGCGAGGATGAGGAAGAAGAACAGGACGACGACAAATTTTATGACCCGCCACAGCAGGGCGACCGCCAAGAGCAAGACTACCATGGAGGATGCGGCCAAGGGGGCCACTGGCACAGTGGGTAGTGGCGAGGGAACGGAGGATGGAAAGGGAAAGGGGGAGGAGGAGGAAGACGAGTTTGGACTTGTTTTAGCGGAGGCGGCAGCAGCCGAGGCGAAGGAGAAGGCAGATAAAGGAGGGCAGCCGAAAGTCCTTGCGCAGGTAGACCCGCTCGATTTGAAGCAAAAGATGGACGCCCTGGAGAAACAGGTCAAGAAGCTAGAGGACGAGCAAGTTCTGGACGAAGATCAGGTGGGCATCCTCATGAAGTTCGACGAGAACGTCGATGCCTTCGAGGAAGTCTTCATGAGCCTCCCCGAGAGCAACTATTATAAGAGGCAAATAAACACAACAAACCTGCTCATGGACCAGAGACAGCCACACGTCGTGGACTTGGAGAGGCTTGGCGAAATGAATGAGACAAAGGCCCAGAAAGTGAAGGAGTTGAAGGACCGGGGAACCGAGGAATTGGAGAGACCCTCAATTTAGTATGGATATTGTTTGTAAATTACTACTTTAAAAAAGGCAGTTTTCTATATTTCCTTCAATAACCCTCCTTTCCTCTAGGATGCATGGTTCAGGCTCTTTCAGAACAAGATTTCTTTTTGTGACATCGAGAACAGCTTTTTGGGTTATGGTTATGGTTATGGTTATGGTTATGGTTATGGTTATGGTTATGGTTATGGTTATGGTTATGGT